>JBBBDQ010001918.1:3745000-3832500 GCA_037127315.1 Ascarosepion bandense | reverse complement strand
GTGAAACCTAGGTAGGTTTGTTGACTCTTGCTTAGATTTTCTGTCTAGATTATAATATATTTTTATATTAAGAGTGCTACTAGACTGGCAGCAGGTCACACCCTTTTACCGTTAAAATAGTTCAATGTAACTCACTTCTACTCAAACAGTTTCTTTTCTCGCACTTACTGTTTGTGAAACTCCGTCTCGTTTACTTTCTTCCCTGATAATTACAATTTATTGCACCGCCAATTGCCATCTTCTATTTTCTAGAATTTCGTCCATCTCTTAACATTTCTACAATGCCCACTGTACACAGTCTTTTCTCTTACTATAACCCCCTTACACACCAGTAGTAGTCCTACATTGCTTCAGATAGAATTATTTTTTTAAAATAAATAAAAATTAGTTTCTTTCCTCATTGTTTCTTTTCTTGCACGTCCCACTTTGGAATTCCCTTCCATTCACTTGCTTACCTGATAGCTAAAATTTAAATGTAACTCCAATTGCAATCTATCTTCTTGAATCTCTTTCATCTTTTAATATTTCCTCAATAATGTACACAGTGTTTTCTCACAATGTTGGTGCAGTGGATATTGGCTCGGAAGGAGCAATCGGGGAGCCGTGTTCGAATTCCAATCGAATTCGTTTCATTCACTTACGCGCAAATATCCTTGTTAAAGGTATTACTTCATCTCTTCCCTCCAGTTATGGGTTAAATAACAGGACAGATTCGGTTCTACAGCTTTGGTTGGTAACCAGTCTACCGCAGAAAGCAATGGCAACCTACTGCGAGATAATGCCCAGTCAGTCATGTCTCGAAAGAGACATGATCGCCCAAGCGTGTATCACGTATGGCACTTAACTGACTGACTGAACCTTCTGCGTACTAGTGGCAGTCCCGCCTTTTTGTGGGGGAAATAAAAAAATTAACTTGCATATTTTCTAGTTTTTGACTATGGATTTGATGCTTTGAACATATTTTCATATGGCTTAAAAACTGATTTAAATGACACGATAATGCCAAATACAGGTGGGGGATACTAAAATCAAGCAGGTACAAAAAAAATTCAATACCTGAGAAGAGTTCTAAAAGAGGACTGAAAGTTCGACACAGAGATCCGAAGGCGAATTGGCATGGTGAAGGAAGCATTCCAGAAGCTGAGTAGAGTATTAAGAGACAGGAAAATTTAACTAGAAACAAAAAGAGTACTGGATTGCTATGTGATGTCAGTTCTTCAATATGGCAGTGAATGTTGGACAATATCATCGAAGATGAAGGAAAGACTTGAAGCAACTGAAATGGGGTTCTAAGGAAGCCTACCGGATCTAAAGTGGGGGATCAATTCCATATTACAATCAATATATAAACTGATCCCTCACTTTGTGGTTAGAGCAGTTTCTATACATTTATATTCCTGAGATCCAAAAACAAAAGGATGCATTCCAGAAACTGAGTAGAGTATTAACAGACAGGACAATTTCACTAGAAACAAAGAAGAGAGTATTAGATTGCTAGGTGATATCAGTTCTTCAATATGGCAGTGAATGCTTGACAATTGTAACAAACATGAAGGAAACACTTGAAGCATCTAAAATGTGGTTCTACAGAAAGAAGCTGCGGATATCATGGATCGAGCAATGCGAGCAATGATGAGGTTTTGGAAAGGATGGAAACGAAAAGAAAATTAATACTGAGCATCAAGAAAAGACAGCTAAAGTTCCTGGGACATGCAATGAGGAAGGAGGGCATGGAGAACCTGATACTAACAGGCCAGATAGAGGGGAAAAGAGACAGGGGAAAGCAGCGGATAAAATATCTTCTCACTGTTTTTTTTTTTTCAATTGGAGTAGATAGACTAAACTATCGCCCGGTTCACACTCCACCCACATCTATTGAACAAGTGAAGAGGCTCATCCCTTGTTTCCTATTTAGGATGCGGTTTCCGGTTTTCTCTTTTCTAATCTTCTCACTCTTATGTAGCCCCCTGCACATCAGTGGCGTTACCGCCTTGTTTGGTGTGATATGATTAAAAAAAAAATTGAATGGCCTGATCAGGTGGATGAGAGAACGGATGTTGCGTGGTGTAACAGGAGAAAGCGTGCTAAGAGCTACCAGGGATAGAGAGATGTGGAAAGCTATGATCGCCTATGTCCTGAAAGAACAAGGCACATAGAAGAAAGAAGAATTAGTCTACAATTTTGGATAAATTATGAAATAAGTAATGAGGTAATCGTTCTAAGTAACGCGCTGAATCGAAATAAGTACTGCGTAATGAGTTGCATAAAACAAAAATAAATGAGAGATAAAATGAAATATTAGACAGAGAGAGTGAAAAAGAGGAGGAAAGAGGAAAAAATCAGACAATGATATTTTTAATGCTATGCCACTTCCGATCGTAGGTGATCATGACCCTCAACATTTTCCTATTATTTATCGTTTGTCAGTCAGTTAAGTGCCATACGTGATACACGCTTGGGCGATCATGTCTCGAAAAAGACATGCCTGACTGGGCAGAAGATTATCTCGCAGTAGGTTGCCGTTGCTTTCTGCGGTAGAATGGTTGCCGACCAAGGCTATAGAACCCAATCTGTCCTATTATTTGACTCATAGCTAGAGGGAGAAGCGCTGTATTATATTATTACGTAGTAATTAGTGGGGGATCAGTTTATTACTTCATAACAATAGAAATCCGATCCCCCACTTTATGACCAGTAGAAACCTTAATCATAATCCCAACTATTATATTCAGTCAATCAGTTAAGTGCCATACGTCATACACGCTTTGGGTGATCATGTCTCGAAAGAGACATGCCTGACTGGGCAGAAGATTATCTCGCAGTAGGTTGCCATTGCTTTCTGCGTTAGACTGGTTACCAGCCAAGGTTATCGAACACAATCTGTCCTGTTATTCAACCCATAACTTGGAAGGAACAGACGGATGAATACTTTTCCCAAGGGTATTTTCGCGTAAGTGAATGCAATGCATTAGGAATTTGCCATAACAACTTGGAAAAGAAAATGGAGCGGTTTCCCGTTATCTTCCCCCGATTTTAAATGCCATGTTTCTTCAGGGTGTAGGCGACCATAGCTCTCCACATATTCTTTTACTTTATCATCAGTGATTTTCTATAATAGTTGGTTTCTTCAGAGCCTTGGCGATCATGGCTCTCCACACATTCCTTTTCTTTGTTATCACTGAATTGCCATGACTTCCTGGTCTCTTCAGAGCCTAGTCGATAATTGCTCTCCACAGATTCTTTTTCTTTATCATCAGTGAATTTCTATGATTGTTGCTTTCATCAAGTCAATGGCGATCATGGCTCTCGACACATTCCTTTTCTTTGTTATCACTGAATTGCCATGACTTCTTGGTCTCTTCAGAGCGTAGACGATAATTGCTCTCCACAGATTCTTTTTCTTTATCATCAGTGAATTTCTATGATTGTTGCTCATCAAGTCGGCGATCATGGCTCTCGACACATTCCTTTCTTTGTTATCACTACGTTGCCATGACTTCTTGGTCTCTTCAGAGCAGTCGATAATTGCTCTCACAGATTCTTTTTCTTTATCATCAGTGAATTTCTATGATTGTTGCTTTCATCAAGTCAATGGCGATCATGGCTCTCGACATTCCTTTTCTTTGTTATCACTGAATTGCCATGACTTCTTGGTCTCTTCAGAGCGTAGTCGATAATTGCTCTCCACAGATTCTTTCTTTATCATCAGTGAATTTCTATGATTGTTGCTTTCATCAAGTCAATGGCGATCATGGCTCTCGACACATTCCTCTTCTTTGTTATCACTGAATTGCCATGACTTCTTGGTCTCTTCAGAGCGTAGTCGATAATTGCTCTCCACAGATTCTTTTTCTTTATCATCAGTGAATTTCTATGATTGTTTCTTTCATCAAGTCAATGGCGATCATGGCTCTCGACACATTCCTTTCTTTGTTATCACTGAATTGCCATGACTTCTTGGTCTCTTCGAGCGTAGTCATTAATTCTTTCTCCACAGATTCTTTTTCTTTATCATCAGTGAATTTCTATGATTGTTGCTTTCATCAAGTCAATAGATGTGGCTCTCGACACATTCCTTTTCTTTGTTATCACTGAATTACCATGACTTCTTGGTCTCTTAAGAGCGTAGTCGATAATTGCTCTCCACAGATTCTTTTCTTTATCATCAGTGAATTTCTATGATTGTTGCTTTCATCAAGTCAATGGCGATCATGGCTCTCCACACATTCCTTTTCTTTGTTATCACTGAATTGCCATGACTTCTTGGTCTCTTCAGAGCCTAGTCGATAATTGCTCTCCACAGATTCTTTTTCTTTATCATCAGTTAATTTCTATGATTGTTGCTTTCATCAAGTCAATGGCGATCATGGCTCTCGACACATTCCTTTTCTTTGTTATCACTGAATTGCCATGACTCTTGAATCTCTTCAGAAACGTAGTCGATAATTGCTCTCCACAGATTCTTTTCTTTATCATCAGTGAATTTCTATGATTGTTGCTTTCATCAAGTCAATGGCGATCTGGCTCTCAAACTTTGTTCCTTTCTTTGTTATCAACAACCTTACCGCCGGCTTCTTGGTCTCTTCAGAGCGTAGTCGAAATAATTGCTCTCCACAGATTCTTTTTCTTTATCATCAGTGAATTTCTATGATTGTTTAGCACTCTTAAAACCAAGTCAATGGCGATCATGGCTCTCCACGTTCCTTTTCTTTGTTATCACTGAATTGCCATGACTTCTTGGTCTCTTCAGAGCCTAGTCGATATTTATACCTCCACAGATTCTTTTCTTTATCATCAGTGAATTTCTATGAGTGTTGCTTTCATCAAGTCAATGGCGATCATGGCTCTCCACAGATTCCTTTTCTTTGTTATCACTGAGTCGCATGACTTCTTGGTCCTCTTCAGAGCCTAGTCGATAATTGCTCTCCACAGATTCTTTTTCTACTTTTATCATCAGTGAATTTCTATGATTGTTGCTTTCTTCAAGTCAATGGCGATCATGGCTCTCCACACATTCCTTTCTTTGTTATCACTGAATTGCCATGACTTCTTGATCTCTTCAGACGTAGTCGATAATTGCTCTCCACAGATTCTTTTTCTTTATCATCAGTGAATTTCTATGATTGTTTTCATCGAAACCAGCGGCGATCGCTAATCTCCACATTCCTTTTCTTTGTTATCACTGAATTGCCATGACTTCTTGGTCTCTTCAGGAAAAACGTTGATAATTACTCTCAGATTCTTGTTTTTCTTTATCGTCAGTGAATTTCTATGATTTGTTGCATCAAGTCAATGGCGATCATGGCCTCTCCACACATTCACTCTTTGTTATCACTGAATTGCCATGACTTCCTGGTCTCTTTGGGCTAGTCCGATAGTACTCTCCACAGATTCTTTTTCTTTATCATCAGTGAATTTCACTGATTGTTTAACTGCCATCAAAGTCAATGATCTGTTGCTCTCACACATTCCTTTTCTTTGTTATCACTGAATCGCCATGACTTCTTGAATGCTCTTCAGAGCGTAGTCGATAATTGCTCTTTAGATTCTTTTTCTTTATCATCAGTGATTTCTATGATTGTTGCTTTCATCAAGTCAGTAGCGATCATGGCTCTCCCACACATTCTTTTCTTTGTTATCACTGAATTGCCCATGACTTCTTGGTCTCTTCAGAGCGTAGTCGATAATTGCTCTCCACAGATTCTTTTCTTTATCATCAGTGAATTTCTATATGATTGTTTTACTTTCTCATCAAAGTCAATGGCGATCATGGCTCTCCACATTCTTTTTCTTTGTGCTCACTGAATCACCATGACTTCTTGGTCTCTTCAGAGCGTAGTCGATAATTGCTCTCCAACAGATTCTTTTTCTTTATCATCAGTGATTTCCATGGTGTTGCTTTCATCAAGTCAATGGCGATCATGGCTCTCCACACATTCCTTTTCTTTGTTATCACTGAATTGCCATGACTTCCTGGTCTTTTCTGAGCCTAGTCGATAATTGCTCTCCACAGATTCTTTTTCTTTATCATCAGTGAATTTCTATGATTGTTGCTTTCATCAAGTCAATGCGGCGATCGTAGCTCTCGACACATTCATACTTTGTTATCACTTTGAATTGTGTGACTTGCTGGTCTCTTCAGAGCGTAGTCGATAATTGCTCTCCACAGATTCTTTTTCTTTATCATCAGTGAATTTCTATGATTGTTGCTTTCATCAGTCGTAGTGGCATGATCATGGCTCTCTGAAGCATTCCTTTTCTTTGTTATCACTTTCTTGCCATGACTTCCTGGTCTCTTCAGAACGTAGTCGATGTTGGCTTTCTCACACAGATTCTTTTTCTTTATCATCAGTACCCAGAGATTTCTAGTTGTTGCTTTCCGTCAGTCCATGGCGATCATGGCTCTCCACACGCATTCCTTTTCTTTGTTATCACTGTACATGACTTCTTGGTCTCTTTTAGACTGTTCCATTAATTGCTCTCCACAGATTCTTTTTCTTTATCAATAGGTGAATTTCTATGATTGTTTTGCTCATCAAGTCGAGTTGGCGATCAGGCTCTCTACACATTCCTTTTCTTTGTTATCACTGAATCGCCATGACTTCTTGGTCTCTTCAGAGCCTAGTCGATAATTGCTCTCCACAGATTCTTTTTCTTTATCATCAGTGAATTTCTATGATTGTTGCTTTCATCAAGTCAATAGCGATCATGGCTCTCCACACATTCCTTTTCTTTACCATAAGTGAATTTTTATGTTTGTTGTTTTATTTTCAATGTGTTGTCGATCATGACTCTTCACAGATTCTTTTTATTATCAGTGAATTTCTATGATTGTTGCTTTCATCAAGTCAATGGCGATCATGGCTCTCCACAGATTCCTTTTCTTTATCATCTGTGAATTTCTGTGATTGTTGGTTCTTTCAATTCATTGGCAACCAAGGCTCTCCACAGACTCCTTTTCTTTACCATAAGTGAATTTCTATGATTGTTTTTTCTTTCAAGGTGTTGGCGACCATGGCTCTCCACAGACTCCATTTTGTTTATCATCAGTGAATTTCTATGATTGTTGCTTCCATCAAGTCAATGGCGATCATGGCTCTCCACAGATTCCTTTTTTTATCATCGGTGAATTTCAGTGATTGTTGGTTCCTTCAATTTGTTGGCGATCATGGCTCTCCATAGATTCCTTTTCTTTATCATCGGTGAATTTCTATGATTGCTGCTTCCATCAAGTCAATGGCGATCATGGCTCTCCACACATTCCATTTTGTTTATCATTAGTGAATTTCTATGATTCTTCGTTTTTTTTTTCTTTTTTAGTGTTGGCAATCATGGCTCTCTGGAGATTGCTTTTCTTTATTATCAGTAAATTGGCATACCATCTTGGCAAAAATATTGGCACAGGTTTGTTTTGCCTTCTTTACGATTTTAAATTTTATGTTCCTTCATAATGTAGGTGGTCATAGCTCTCCACGTTTTCTTTTTTTTTTCATCTTTTATTTGACTCGCATTCTTGAAAAACATAATGGATTGGTTTCTCGTTGCCTTCTTTATGGTTTTAAATACTACGTTTTTTTAGGATTTAGGCGATCATGGCTCTCTACTAATTCTTTTTCTTCATTATTTATGAATTTTCATGCATTATTGGGAAAGATAGTAGTGTGGCATCCGTTGTCTTCAATACCGTATTGAATTCAGAATGTTCATTCTATTAGCATTTGTAAAACACACAGCTAAACAATCTAGAATATTTAATCCATACCTGGGAGGAGGAGAGAAGGACTCATTGGTGCGAAACTGAACGCAATAGTCAGTCAGTTAGGTTTCATCCATGATGCACGGTTTAGGCGATCATATCTCGAAAGGGCAGAAGATTATCCCACAGTATGTTGCCATTGCTTTCTGCGGTAGACTAGTTGCCGATCAAGGCTATAGAACCCAATCTGTCCTGTAATTTGACTCATAGCTAAAGGGAGAAGATATGTATTATATTGTTACATAGTAATTAAGGAGGGATCAGTTTATTACTTCACAACAATAGAAAACCGATCCCCCACTTTATGCCCAGCAAAAGTCTTAATCATGTGTCTATTATATTTAGTCAGTCAGTTAAGGGCCATACGTGATACACCATTTGGGCGATCATGTCTCGAAAGAAACATGACTGACTAGGCAGAAGATTATCCCGCAATAGGTTGCCATTGCTTTCTGCGGTAGACAGGTTGCCAACCAAGGCTATAGAACCCAATCTGTCCTATTATTTTACCCATAACTGAAGGGAAGAGACGGATTAATACCTTTCCCAAGGGTATTTGCGCGTAAGTGAATGCAAGGAATTCGACTGGAATTCGAACTCGGTTCTCCGATTTATCATTCCGATATCCACTGCACCACAATGCACGTTCAAGGCTGAAATTTGAACTCAGCTCGCCGGTTTCACTAAGCTCGTCTGTATCCATTATTCTACTCGCGCAGGTATAAGTACTACAGCTCTATAATTTTCTGTTATTGCTTATTTAAGTTTGAAGCATATTCCCTTCTTCTTTCGGCCATGAAAATAGATGTAAAAGACTAGAGCTTCTTTTCCGGGTTTTATTCTTGTTATTGCGAAAGTTTACTCATATATCAGCCCTCAATTCCGTCATTGTTTTTCTGCTCTTCGTATTCATTGTATTTGTTGTTCCAGTCTCATCTCCCCTCTAGATTTTTCATCTTAGTTCCTGTATAAGCATCTTTCTCAAACAGAAAGTTTGGTATTAACTAGTTTGATGCTTTGGTTGGCACACACAGATGTACGCACCCAAAAGCTGATATTTAGTATCCACGTCATCTACGCGCCTTGTCTCTTCAGGACGTAAGCGATCATGGCCTTCCACGTTTCCCTATCCCTGGTAGCTTTGAGCACGCCTTCTCCTGTTACACCATGCAATCCTCATTCTGTCATCCACTAGCTCAAGCCCATAAATCTAGAATATAAATGTATAGAAACTAGCATGGCCACAAAATGAGGGATCAGTTTATATATTGATTATAATATAGATTTGATCACCCATTTTATATCCACATGATAATTCCTTATAAACAGTTGGCGTATATCTTCTTCTATGTGCCTTGTCTCTTCAGGACGTAAGCGATCATGGCCTTCCACGTTTCCCTATCCCTGGTGGCTTTGAGCACGCCTTCTCCTGTTACACCATGCAATCCTCATTCTGTCATCCACTAGCTCAAGCCCATAAATCTAGAATATAAATGTATAGAAACTAGCATTGCCACAAAATGAGGGATCAGATTATATATTGATTATAATATAGATTCGATCCCCCACCTTATATCCACATTATAATATCTTGTAAACAGTTGGCATATATCTTCTTCTATGGGCCCTGTCCCTTCAGGACGTAAGCGATCATGGCCTTCCACGTTTCCCTATCCCTGGTGGCTCTGAGCACGCCTTCTCCTGTTACAACATGCAATCCTCGTTCCGTCATCCACCTGACATTCACTGCTATATTGAAGGACAGACAGCACGTAGCAATCCAGTTGCATCCTTGCACCTTTTTTTATTTTCTTACTGTAAATCCATTGCGCAACAGTAACTTACTTGGGGTGAAATGATTATAAAAATAATTAGAAAGAAAGGAATTATTCAACACTATTTCAAAAGGAACTCGCCACTTCTTCTTCTTCTTCTTCTTCTTCTTCTTGTTCTATGTGCCCTGTTCCTTCAGGACGTAGATGATCATGGATTTCCACGTTTCCCTATCCCTTGTGGCTCTGAGCACGACTTCTTCTTTTACACCATGCAATCCTCGTTCCGTCATCCACCTCATTAGGTCCTTCAAATATGTTATCCGTTGCTTTCCCCTGTCTCTTTTTCCCTCTATATGGCCTGTTAATATCAGATTCTCCAAGCCCTCCTTCCTCACTGCGTGTCCCAGGAACTTCTGTTGTTTTTACCTGATGCTCAGTATTAATTTCCTTTTTGTTTCCATCATTTCCAAGACTTCATCATTGCTCACATACTCGATCCATGATATTCGCAGTATCCTTCTGTAGAACCACATTTCAGTTGCTTCAAGTTTTTCCTTCAATGTTGATGGTATTGTCCAGCATTCACTGCCATATTGAAGGACAGACACCACGTAGCAATGCAGTACACTCTTCCTAATTTCTAGCGAAATTGTCCTGTTTCTTAATACTTTACTCAACTTCTGGAATGCTTCCTTCGCCATGCCAATTTGCATTCGGTTCTCTGTGTCGCACATTCGGTCTTCTGGTATAACGCTTCCCAGTTATTTAAATTTTTGTACCTGCTTGATTCTGGTATCCCTGACCTGTATTTGGCATTTTGGGCTCCCCTTTTTACTGATGAGCATGCATTCGGTTTTCGTGCAGTTTATTTCTAGTCCTTTCTTGTTACTTTCTTCTGCTACCTTCTGTAGGAGGTCTTGTAGTTTCCTTTCTCTGTCTGCTATCAACACTGTATCATCTCCGTACTTTAGGTTGTTTAAAATGTGGCCTCTGATTACGAATCCAGGCATAACTTCTAGTATACACTACCGGCCATAATTATTAGGCCACCACAGTGATTTAAAAAATGATGTATTTCATACAATTTTTTAGTATTTATTGCCAAGTGAATAATTATAAATGAAAATAGACTGGTTCTTTTGTTAATACTGCACAATAACATATGCATCAAATAAATTTATAAATATTTAATAATTACCCATACTGCAGTTTCATTAATGAAAAAATTAAGAAAATTTAGGGTTATTCGGACGAATTCATCTTTGCTTCCTTGCCTTGTAAGATTTTGCAAAGTAATAATAACAAAAGAACCATTCTATTTTCATTTGGCAATAAATACGAAAATTAGTATGAAATACATCATTTCTTTTAAAAAAAACTGGAGTGGTCTAATAATTATGGCCGGAAGTGTATGTTTTGTTGCTATTCTTGGAATTATTTCGAACTTTACTTCTCATTTTGGTTAATATCAGAGTTATAATACACACAACCTTTCGACCACGTACCCTCTGGTCATCATCAGATGTCCATAGGTTAACTGATTTTGATTATCTCGTTGATTATTGCGAAATATCCTAACATAATCCAGTTGTCAAAATCCACCTGACACTGAATATAAAAGACTCCAAAAATACACCACTAAATTCCTTGGCGTAGTAGATAGAGTAGTTGGTTATACATGTGTTAGTATCATCTAGTGGTTATGAGTTCAATCCTTGGACTTGGTAGTGACAAACCAAAATCCAACATGAAAAGAACAATAATTGATTTCACAGGATATTTAGCAATAATCAACGAGATAATCCCCATCAACTAATCTATGGACACTTGATGATGACCAGAGGGTATCTTGGTCGAAACGTGGTGTCTATTATAACACCTATATCAACTAAGATGAGAACAAAAGTTCGAAATAATTCTTGAATTATTGAAAATTACTCATCTCAGAAAGAAATTCAAATTTTTATTTGCATATGTTAGACCCGGGGTCGGCAACCTTTTGGAGAGAGCGGGCCAGACTGCTATGCAAAATCTCGAAGAAGGGCCATGATATCAAATGTACCGTAATAAATTGTCTTTACCTCAGACCGCTCCGTCCATATGTTCGCCATCGTCTGGACGTTTAAAGAAATAACAATGAAGTTAATGTTATATTATTTAAACAAGATTCTTTATTTTATTGCAAGGCTAACAGGGTAACAACTAACACATTCAACAAAACATTGCACATTCCTTAAAACAACAAAATGCAATTAGAAATGGCAAATGGCAAATCTATCTAAACTTATTTATAAATGGAACTTTGTCTGTGAGTGTGTGTATGTGTGTGTATCTCTGTGTGTGTCTGTTACCTATAGACTCCGAAACGGCTGAATCAATTTTCTTGAAAATTTACACAGTTGTACTATAAGCGTCTTGAAGTGTTCTTAGCTAGGTTTTGTGTCGCGGTATCCCCGATAAATATCGAAAATCGATAATCGAAAAAATCGGGTTATAGAAGGAGTGGTCCGATTTTAATCAAATTTGATACACTCATAGACAAAGACGTAAGAAACGATATTCAGAAGTTTCAAGTTTGCAGTTCTTACAATAGTGCAGAAAATCGATAATATATATATATATATATATATATATATATATATATATATATATATATAAAAGGCAAGATGTGTGTGTGTGTGTGTCTCTTTATCTGCCTGTATATCTGTAATTTTTTTCAGCCCTTTTATTTTACTTTTTTGATTATGGTTTGGCTCTAAGAAAGTATAATTGTAGTTCTTAGTCTCAGCCATGATACCATTTACTCAGAGGACATATTCAACCTTCAAAATTCAGTTTACGACGAAAAAACTTATTTGATATCGATACCAGGAAATCAAAATTTAACTTACATCCATTCATTTTTCTTTCAATCTACGGTTTCGCATTAACTGGAAACAACTATTGCTTTTTAGTCTTTCGTGCCAACGTCCAAAGAGGTTTCTTTTTTATTCATTTTCTGCGATACTTCTAACCTGCAAAGCTTACTTGTCTACGACCATTTTTGTATATTTCCTCGAGTTCATAACCAAAGTACAAACCTTTCGTCAATATTCCCTTTGCTTGACTATTTACTTTTTACCTTTGTTACAGAGGGTCTTGCAACTCCGCTACCTGTAACGATCGGCCATTTTCTATAGCCCCTTTGAGTGGGACTTCTTTAATATAACAGTAGAAAAGACGTTTGTTCTTCTCTCTAACTTATTTATTTTTCGAATACCGGTGGCATAAGATAAACAATCCTCCGGGAGATATGTAAAGAATGTCCTTAGAATATCATATCGTCAAAGAGGGTCGAACTGTTCCCTCCTGTCAGCTATCAAGGAAAAACCGCTCGATCAGGACGCTGAAATCTATTATTTAAATCCCGTGTGTTTGGGGTATAAATTCATTTTTCTTCATTATTAATGGTGTGACATGAATACACCGATACCAGATTTTTTGTTGCCCGTGTTTCTGACGTCTGAAAAAGGTGGTTCTTTTAGGACTGAGATCACCTACGGTGCAGTGTCGACACCATGCTGAAATAAAGTTTTATTGCTTTTACCAACAACAATGGTAATAATAATTTTAATAGATATGTTTTTTAACTTTCTCATTTTTATTTTTGCGAGCATGTTACTGCAGTTTTCATTTTGTTATCAAAAGAATCTTATTCCTTTTTTTCATCCACTTATTATTTATTTTATTTTATTCATTTATATTTTTCGGAAATTTCATCAGTTTGTGATAATAGTTTAAATTTTTCATTCGCTTTTAAATTTTCAACACGGATTTGTTTATATCCTTCTCTACATCTTTTTATTTATTCATTGGAAGTGTATTTCTATTTAATTATGCCTTAAAAAATTCTTTTCACAAATTTTAAGCTTTCCATTGTCGATATTGTCCATGTGCTAATTTAAAAAATGTAAACATTTCTTCTTGATTATCAATTAAAGGAGAAGGCTGATAAAGCTTTCAGCAAACAAATATCGAAGAAAACAAAACCTAAAAAAAGAAGCGAACATTGATAAAGCAAACAAGACGAAACAAAAGCTAACGTAAGCGATTCAAAGACTGATTAACATGGTGGGCTGTGTCTGCAGACCGCCAGTCGGCGCCATGACATGCCGCAAGAAATATATTCCTTTGAAGAAAAAAAAGAAAAACAAAAAAAGAAAAAGAGACATTAATGACTTTTTCCCGCGCAAAAAGAATAGTCAAGGTTTGTCATGCAAATTCGACGGTTTTATTAGCCGGAGACGATGTTTTCAATAAATTGGAACAAAAGGGAATCGTAGAAATGAAACTAGATGAAAATGAATGAATGAAAAGAAGAAAAAAGGGAGAGGCGGGGGAGAAAAAAGAAAAGCAAAAAGAGGAATGGAAAAAAATGGTGAGGAAATGAAAGAAAGGCGCATGAGAAACCAAAAAGCATGAGAGGGGGAGACAGAAAGGATTAGTGTGTACAAACAATTTAACGGTAATAATACACATCTTTTGTTCCTTTAAGAGATAGATAGATAGATAGATAGATAGATAGATAGATAGATAGATAGATAGATATGAAGAGTGTGATAGATAGATAGATAGATAGATAGATAGATAGATAGATAGATAGATAGAGAGAGAGAACATATTTTGATAGATAGATGACATATTTGATATATATATAGAGAGAGTATTGTGAATGTATCGAGACAAACGTAAACAGACAGACAAGCCTAAACAGGCAGTCAGACTGACAGATAGATAGATAGATAGATAGATAGATAGATAGATAGATAGATAGATAGATAGATAGAAACTGACATATATCGACGGAAAATGTACAAACTAGCTAAAAATACAAATACTTGAAAACCCAAATGTGAATTGAGAATATATATTTTCCAAATTGAGTGCACAATGATAAACATATGCTATTAACAAAATTTATGGTCAATTTTCAGCATATGTATCTATTTGCACTTTTGCCTAGAGTTTTCGCAGTGAAACATAAAAGTTACTGCTCAAAGGATCACGAACATCCGTGCTACAATGCGTTCACTTCCAGTTTCCAGAAAATTAGATATCATCTGATAGATAGATAGAGAAATTTTTAGATGTAATCAGCGTGGACGTAGTAATCAACACGAAATTTTCAGCCTGAAACGACATTTCAGAAACATCGTCTGATTATTTATTTATTTTTTTATTTATGATAAATATTTCACTCCAAGAGAGGTGGAAATGCCACAAGTACGCAAGAGGTTACGGTGTGCGAAAGTGAGAGAAAAGACTGAGTATAGGGAGGATTGACAAAAAGGACAAAAAACGAGCTGATTGAGGATGGTGATAGATGCTACATTTAAATTTTTGAAGATTGCAGTCATCAGGGAATCAAGTAAACGGAAGCGAGTTCCACGAGTGGGAAGTAGTAGAAAAGAAACTTTTAGAGTTGAAGCTGCAGTTGCATTTAGCTATTTCAAACGTAAAAGAGTAGGACCTAACTGCCAATCTAGTCCGTCTGAATCCATCTTGCACATATATAAGAGAATCTGTAATATGATCAATACCGACTTGGCAGCTCTGCTGCACTCGCTCTCTCACCGGCGTTGTGTAGCTTCCCCGTGCCTCTTCTACAAATATTTCATGGCTTCTGCTTCAATGAACTTAGCTCACTGGTGCCCCTGATGTATGAATTTACACGGGCTACTAGACTAGCAACTAGGTCCCACTTTTTAAAAGTGAAACCGATAAAATGTAACCGCAATTTCTGCTCTAACAGTTTCTTTTCTCGCACTTCCCGCCTGTGGACTTCTCTTCCGTTTACTTGCTTCCCCACAGCTACAATCTGCAAGAATTTTAAAGAATATAAGGTCAATAGTCATCTCCTATCTCACTAACTCGCATCCTTTCTCTCAAGCTCTTTTCTCACTCCACTTCATCTCCATCACACCAGTATTCTCATCCGTCTATTACTCTCCTCCTGACACCCCTTATAACCTACTCCTCTTTCTCATTACTTCCCCCTATGTAACCCCCTGCGCAACAGTGTCAGTAAAACTGTCTTGCTTGGGGTGAAATGATTAAAAAAAAGAAGCACACTTACATTTATGTAGTCGGAACACCAGAAAAAAAAAGCACGTCAGAGCTGTTGTCCTGAAAATAACTGTAGAAAAAAAGAGACGGAAGCCACGTTACTTTGGTGAAAAAGTGATTTAGCTAGAGGAAGTAAGCTCATTGAACTTCTTTTTTATATATTTCTGCTGCAACTTCCTTTAGTTTAATTTTTTCTTCCCCATTAAATCTCCAGAGAAGTCAGTTCTCTGGTCGATGCGGGATGCCTTTCGTATTTCGGATGTGCTTTTTTCGTATTTGAAGCCCATTGGACTCTTTTGTTTCTGCCCTACCTTTCTCTCCTCCCCTGTTAGGTGCCCAGAGATTTCAGTTCTGTGGTCGATGCGGGATGCCTTTCGTATTTCGGATGTGTTTTTTTCGTATTTGAAGCCCATTGGACTCTTTTGTTTCTGCCCTACCTGTCTCTCCTCCCCTGTTAGGTGTCCAGAGATTACTATTCTCTGGGCGATGCGGGATGCCTTTCGTATTTCGGATGTGCTTTTTTGTATTTGAAGCCCATTGGGCACATTTGTTTCTGCCCTACCTTTCTCTTCTCCCCTGTTAGGTGTCCAGAGATTTCAGTTCTGTGGTCGATGCGGGATGCTTTTCGTATTTCGGATGTGCTTTTTTCGTATTTGAAGCCCATTGGACTCTTTTGTTTCTGCCCTACCTGTCTCTCCTCCTCTGTTAGGTACCCAGAGATTTCAGTTCTCTGGTCGATGCGGGATGCCTTTCGTATTTCGGATGTGTTTTTTCGTATTTGTTGATGCGTTTTAATGAGTGTGTGTTTGCGTGAGTAATTGGATGAATGAGTGTTTTATATTATTAAAGTCCCGTATTGATTTCGTTCACTTAACTAATGTTTATATTGACCAAAAGAATGCTGTACGCAGCTTGCTACACTTCATAATATTCATCCACGTGGGGTCGCGCGTCATCGATTTTTAATTATTAATTTCACCCCAAGCATGGGCATAAAGCCACAAAGACGCAGAGTCACTGTGGGTGAAAGAATATAAGAAAAAGAAAAATATTGTTAATAAAAGAAAATAATAATAAAAAAACAGGAATTAATGATCGTTGGTTGGTTGTTTTGTTTTATGTCATATCAACCTCGGCGGGTCATTTATTGCCAACTAAATTTTTTATTTATTTATTGCTGGTAATACCTTTTTTTCTTTCAACAATTTATTGTTGTTTTTATATAAGTTTTGTGTCTAGTAATACTTTTTCTTTTCGAGTATCAAGATTCATTGCGATTTGTTTTTAAGGGTAGCGTCACAAAGTCCTATCATGTTATTTAAACCATAACTGGTGGGAAGGGACGGATTAATACTTTTCCCAAGGGTGCCAGTGCTTAAGGGAATGCAGGGTATTCAACTGGAATTCGAACTCGGCTCACCGATTTCTCTTTTCGAGCCGATATCCACTTCACCACAACGCACATCCATCACTAAACGCTTACAACACCAAGAATTCATGAACCAAAAAATAACTAATAATTTTGTATTCAAACAATTGATGACCAAGTTGACTAGAGAGGGAAAAACCAGAAGAGAGTTCGATAAGCGAGAAGAATGAGTTAAGAAGCTTTTAGTATTCAACTTACAGTTGCATCTAGCAATTTTATTTGCAAAATGATGAGACCTATCTGCTATACGAGTCCGTCAGTTACCATACGTGTTACAAGCTTGGGTGATGATGTCTTGAAAGAGACATGACTGACTGAGAAGTAGGTTGTCATTACGTTTTGTGGTAGATTGGTTGTCAACCAAGGCTATAGAACCCAATCTGTCCAGTTATTTAACCCATAGCTAGAGGAAAGTGATGAATTGATACCTTTTCGCAGATTGAAAGAAAAATGGATAGATGTAAGTCACATTTTGATTTCTGGTATCGATGTCAAATAAGTTTTCCGTCGCAAACTGAATTTTGAAGTTTTAAATAAGTCCTGTGAGTAAATGGTATCATGGCTGAGACTAAGAATTACAATTATATCTACTAAGAGCAAAACCCGAAACAAAAACCATACTAAAAGGGCTGAAACCTGATTTTGATCAGCCTCGATAGGATATCAGGCTATCAATTTCCAATATCGGAATCAAATGTCATCCAAGAATAAACTAACCTAAGTACGTCCATAAAGACTTATCGGAAGTAAAATTGGAGAAAATGAGTCATATTGATAGTTGAAAATCGGTTTTTGATCAGATTCGATAGAATATCGGGGGTATCGATTTCCGATATCGGGGAAAATGAGTCGTCTGAGAAAATCTACCAATGTTTGAGACAAAAACTATAATTTTACCAACTTACAGCAAATTCTGCAGCAAGAACGACGATAAAAGGAGTTAAATCCTGATCTTGATCAGATCTAATCGGATATCGGGTTATCGATTTCCGATATCGGGGGTAAATCGGAAAAAGTAATTAGCCCATGACCTGACCGAAAGCCTAAAAAAATATTTGTGGGAAATTTAGTGAGAATCGGATAAAAGACATACAGACAGATAGACAGACACACACATACAAACATCTTGCCTTTTATAGATATAGATAGCATTGATTTTGTTCGAAAGAAATTGTCACGCACGACACAGTAAACATACTTACCGAGCAGGAATTATTAATGAGATATTCCGTGAACCTGAAAGCGGGGAGCAGACAGTCAAGATCAAACTCATTAATCAGTTGTAATTGTTCAAGCTAGATAAATTTGTGCGTTGTGGTACAGTGGATATCGGCTGGGAATGAGAAACCGGGAGCCGAGTTCGAATGTCCGCTGCCTTCCTCTGTCTCTTTTTCCTTCTATCTGGCCAGTCAGTATCAGGTTCTCCAAGCTCTCCTTCCTTATTGCATGTCCCAGGAAGTTCAGTTGTCTCTTCCTGATGCTCAGTATTAATTTCCTTTTTGTTGCCATTCTTTCCAACACCTCATCGTTGCTTGCATTCTCAGTCCACGATATCTGCAGCATCCTTCTGTAGAACCACATTTCCGCTGCTTCAAGTTTTGTTCTCATTTTCGATGATGTTGTCCAGCATTCACTGCTGTATTGAAGAACTGACATCATATAACAATCCAGCACATTTTCTTTGTTTCTAGTGAAAATTGAATCTAGTGGCACGAGTAAACACATGTGGTCGGGGGACATGAGTGATTAGACAGAAGATATTCCCGCAGTAGGTTACCATTACTTTCTGCGATATACTAGTTGCCAGCCAAGGTTATAGAAACCAATTTGTCCTGCTATTCAACCCATAGCTGGAGGGGGAAGAGATGGATTATAACCTTTCCCAATGGTGATTGCTCGTAAGAGAATGCAACGAATTCAACTGGAATTCGTACTCGTCTCTCCGATTTCTCGTTCCGAGCTAATATCCACTGCACCATAACAAGGAGAAAAGCTCATCAGAGCAATTGCCATGAAAATACATGTAGAAAAGACAGAGGGAAGCCACATCACATCGGTGAGAAAGTGACTGAATGCGAGTTGCTATGTTAGGGTTGATAATATTGCAGATCGTCCTTTTGATTTGGTCGAGAAACTCAAGATGAATGGCAGGAGTAATCGACCAGATGTTGTAACAATATTCAATGCACAGACGAATGGTAGATTTATTAAATATGCAAAATGAATTATGACGAGAAAAACTTCCTGGGCCCGACACAGTGACCCAACCTTCCAAGCAATAGATGCAGCATTGGTTTTTAAAAAATTGTCGCTTTCGGAAGAGAAAAGACACATATTCGGCCTTCCAAAGAGGTTATTACCCACGTTACAAGTTATATTGAAACACGAGAAACCTTCCTTAAGCTCCAGTGTGCGTTGAAGTCAAAAACATTTTGGACAATCCACATTATCCATAGTTGTTGAAATCTTTCGTGCATTTTTTATCTAGCCATGTAGGCAGACACTCACGTAATAACATAGCTTTAGGTTTGTTACACTATAATCTGCTCATGCGTGCTTATAGTTGGTACGATTGTGATCAAGTGATCGAAGTTTGAGCTTGATCGCACCAAATTTATTGCTGCTGTTACAGTGTAAACATGGCGCTCTGATAGCAGTGTGCACCAAATAAGAACAGAGAACGATAATCCAATTTTTCAGGTCGGAAACTATGTTAAGGGCTGAAATTCATCTGAGACTTTTGACGAGAGTGCTCTACCGTGCAGAACTGTGTATAAATATATCGTGAAATTCAAAAGTGACGCTCGAAAAAGAACAAGGACGTCCGCCAAACTCCACCCTTGACGAGAAAATTCAGCAAGCGAATCAGCGAGTTATTGATGAGGTAGAATTTTCAGTGCAGATTCGGACCACTGCTCTTTGTTCCTGCTTGGTGCACACTGCTTGTGGAGCGGCCATGTTTGCACTGTAACAACGGCAAGAAAAATGGCACAAATTTCAATCACGTGATCACAATAGTATGTCAACTATAAGAACACATGAGCAGAAGTCAGAGTGAGAAACCTAAAAATATGTTATGAAGAAAGTGCGAATAATTTTTACTTAGCCTCGTATGTATATATATATATATATATATATATATATATGGTTAAATAAAAAGAAGATAAGAGGAAAACTGTATTTAAATCGACTACGCGTTTCGTCCTGTGACTTTATCAATGCAAAAAGACGAAATG
Organism: Ascarosepion bandense; assembly: GCA_037127315.1. Taxonomy (NCBI): domain Eukaryota; kingdom Metazoa; phylum Mollusca; class Cephalopoda; order Sepiida; family Sepiidae; genus Ascarosepion; species Ascarosepion bandense. The sequence continues at coordinate 3,812,199 of JBBBDQ010001918.1, read as the reverse complement.
AGCTTTATTCTAAATTACGTATCTACAAACAAACAGTGTTGGCAACTATAAAAACGCTCACAGTTCATTCATAAAGATTAACAGAATATTTTAGTTTCAGAATTCCTTCATGTGTAAGCAAAGTCACGAGATGTTAAAATGAAGGGAATTCAACCGTTTTCTTTGGACTTTTTAATATGTATCTTAGTCTGTTTTAATATAATTTCCATAAGCAAATGTGAGATTGAAAAAATCCGGGGCGCAAATTGAAGTTTTAGTAGTACTGTTAATCTTTATGAATGATTTGTGGGCGTTTATATAGTTGCCAACACTGTTTGGTTATAGATACGTAATTTAGAATAAAGCTCATTTTCGTCGTTTTACCTTGATAACGTCCATTACAAGACGAAACGCATAGGCGATTTAAATACAGTTTTCCTCTTGTTTTCTTTTTATTTAACAACCATCATGTCCTTAATCTCAGATCACAACTGAGTATAATTTTAGAAAAAAAAAACAAATATATATATATATATATATATATATATATATGTGTGTGTGTGTGTGTGTGTGTGTGTGTGTGTGTGTGTGTGTGTATAGGCGACTTCGTCATTACATCTGACGTGCCTTGACCGCTTGACCACATATGTCAAATTTAATCCATATCTTAAAATTTGTTTTTGTTTAAGTTAGGATACGAAATAGATCAGATATGTATGTTTCGAGAATGAGGTGGATGTGTTTTCAAAAACAATATTCGGGCTTTGTTTGATCAGGAGATCCAACGAGGCCGAGTGGACGAGTCAGGCTAGATTTAATGACGGTTTCCCAAAGAGGAAGCATGCTCAAGTCATGCCGGAGGGATCATATTTTTCGAAAAAAATTCTAGAATATTCAGTCCAGTAGAGGTAAATACACACATATACTGTTTAATAATAAAAGCAGAATATCGACTCAAAGATGAGTATCCATTTAAATTGACGTTAAAACAAATAAATTGTATATATATATATATATATATATATATATATATATATATATATATATATATAGTCATCCGTAGACAGATCTGTTTCGCGGTATCACATCTCATCAATACGGTTAGACATCCGATTGCTTTTAACCCAGGATTGAAACCCGACCGAATTGGCATCAGTCAGCGATTCTACCTCTGAGCTATGGGCGCTCGGTAGATGGGGGCAGACTGATGTATCATACGCCAATAGCCAGAGTGCTCTAATTCATTACTGAATGAGCGATGCGTAGATGCTAGAGTAGCTACAGTTTTTTCAAAGTCTACCATTCTTCCAGAGTGCTCAATCAGGGTGTGAGAGCGTATATATATATATATATATATATATATATACGGACAGTGAGTCAAAAATACGTCACACACACACACACACACACACACACACACACACACACACACACACTACACCGAAAATTTGAAACCAAAATAGCGTAATCAGCTGGCCTTCCGAATTAGAATGTATATATATATATATATATATATATATGTGTGTGTGTGTGTGTGTGTGTGTGTGTGTGTGTGTGTGTGTGTGTGTGTGTTTACATGTTACGAAAATGACATGACTAACATATACACCCCAGGAAACAACTCCTAGAAATAACTCCCACATAATGTTAACCCATTAGCTAAATGAAGACAGTATTGCTACTAATGTCTTATATGGGAGGTATTTCTGTCGCACTTATATGTAAAAGTTGGAATTAGATTGCAGCATTTAAATTATGTTTGCTTGTTCTTTAATTTTAGGTGTTCGTACCCGTTTTAAATATTTTCGAAATCAAAACAACGTCCTGTAACCAAGAATTTAATTGGAATTTTAATGAATGCTTCTTTTAATTTGGTTCGAGTGACAATTTTTTATTCATTTTTTTCTATTGTCGGGGGATTTTTAGATAACAGAAAAAAGTTTGAAGAAGTACAGATTGGAAAAAATTAATGCTGAAGAACAAATCCAAATATTTTTCGTAATTAACGCAAACAATTATGGACAATTTCCAAAACAATAGTCACCGCCGATTGGTCAATAAATTACAGCCAATTACAGAAGAGCTGATAAATTGCTGTTCGGTTTGTAATAAAAGATGCAATTGGTTAGAATTTTTATTTTTGTTTTCGTTTGTTTGTTTTTTTTTTTTCGTTTTTTTTTTCGTTTTTTTTTCCTTTGATGCGTTGTTGATATCCTAGAAAAGAAGAGAAGGCTAAAATCCAAATGATTGAATTTTTAAAGTTGTTTTTCTTTATTTTTTTTCTCTTCGTTGCGCATTTAAATCTTTAAAAATCATTTATTTTTTGTACTGTTTTCACTCTTTAATTCTTTGAAGAAATTGACGTTTCACGGACTTGAAAATAATGATATAATTTAAATTGAAAGAAGAGTTAAAACTAACATGAAGATAATTTATTTATTTATTTTATTGGCATGTTCTTCTCCCCCTGTTTGGTTCATTCATCTCACGCAGGACAATAAAAGCTCATGAATTTCATGCATTCATCTCCAAGGATACATTTATTACTACGCCCTCTTTCATTCATATCTTCTTCTTCTTCTTCTTCTTCTTCTTCTTCTTCTTCTTCTTCTTCTTCTTCTTCTTCTTCTTCTTCTTCTTCTTCTTCTTCTTCTTCTTCTTCTTCTTCTTCTTCTTCTTCTTCTTCTTCTTCTTCTTCTTCTTCTTCTTCTTCTTCTTCTTCTTCTTCTTCTTCTTCTTCTTCTTCTTCTTCTTCTTCTTCTTCTTCTTCTTCTTCTTCTTCTTCTTCTTCTTCTTCTTCTTCTTCTTCTTCTTCTTCTTCTTCTTCTTCTTCTTCTTCTTCTTCTTCTTCTTCTTCTTCTTCTTCTTCTTCTTGTATGTATCATGTCTCTTCAGAACGTAAGCGATCATGGCCTTCCACTTCTCCCTATCCTTAGTAACGCTTAGCCCTCTTTCTCCTGTTACCCAACCCAAACCCCACTCAACCATCCACCTGCTCAGGCCCTTTAAATACGTTATCCGTTGATTTCCCCTGTCTTTCCTTCCCTCTATCTGAACTGTGAGTATCAGATTCTCTAAGCTTTCTTTTCTCATAACATGTCCCAAGAATTTCAGTTGCCTTATCCTGATGATCAGTATTAATTTTCTTTTTCGTTTCCATCCTTTCTAAAACCTCATCATTGCTCACATGCTCGATCCATGATATCCGCAGCATCCTTCTCTAGAATCACATTTCACTTGCTTCTGTCTTTTCCTGATGCTCAGTATTATTTTCCTTTTCGTTTCCATCATTTCCAAAACCTCATCATTGCTCACATGCTCGATCCATGATATCCGCAGCATCCTTCTCTAGAACCACATTTCACTTGCTTCTGTCTTTTCCTGATGCTCAGTATTAATTTCCTTTTCGTTTCCATCCTTTCTAAAACCTCATCATTGCTCACATGCTCGATCCATGATATCCGCAGCATCCTTTTGTAGAACCACATTTCTGTTGCTTCAATTTTTTCCTTCATCTTTGATATAATTGCCCAGCATTCAGTGCCATATTAAAGAACAGACATCACATAACAATCCAGTACTTTCTTCTCTGTTTCTAGCGAAATTCTCCTGTTTTTTAATACTCTACTCAGCTTCGGGAATGTGCCGTTAGCCATGCCAATTCGCCATTGGATCTTAGTGTCGTAATCCGTCCGTGCATGGAGTACTGCTGCCATTTATGGTCAGGTGCCTCTGCCGTTCTCCTCAGTGTTCTTGACAGGCTCCAAAGGAGAGACTGTAATGTGATAGGTACTGATTTGGTGGCTCGACTGCAGCCACTTCCCCATCGTCGAAATGTGGCCTCCCTTTGTCTGTTCTATAAATACTTTCATGGCTTCTGCTCAGACGAACTTAAGTCACTGATGCCTCCTCAACAGGTGTTTACTCGTGCAACCAGACTGGCAACTGGGTCCCACGCATTCACAGTCAGGTTAGCCAAATGCAGACAATTCTACTCCTGCAGCTTCTTCTCTCGCACTTCCCGCCTGTGGAACTCGCTCCCGTATTCTTGCTTTCCTGACGGCTACAACCTCCAGAAATTTAAATGCAAAGTCAATACTCATCTACTAACCACTGGACTCTAGCTCTCTCCCCACCCCTGTATAACCTTCCCTTTCTCTCCACCTATGAATCTGTCATCGCACCTGCTTTCTCAGCTTTCTATTGTTCCTTTCTAACTAGTTTGTACTCCTCACTCTTTTCTAATTAATCTTTTTACATTTATATAGCCCCCTGCACATCAGTGGCGTTTCTGCCTTGCTCGGGGTGAAATGATTTTAAAAAAAAACAAAAAACTTTCCGTCTTCCGTTAAAACACTTCTCAAATATTTCAATTTTTGTACTTGCTTGATTTTAGTATCGCCAACTTGGAATTTTGGGCTCCACGGTTTGCTGATGGCCACCCATTCGGTTTTCGTGTATTTTATTCGTAGTCCTTTCTTTCGACTTTCTTCGTCTAACTTTTTTAGAAGGTCGTGTAGTTTTCTTTCCGTTCAGTATTAAGATTCCTCTATCTTTAGTATATCTTACTTCGTAAACTTTTTTTTATAGAGTACAAATAAATGACTGTCACTTTTCTTCACTGTAAGCAACATCCAAAAATCGGAAATAAGTTTCGATATTCAAAAAATCACAAATGGTATGATAAACCGTAAAATGATACGAATCACACGACATTTCCGCAGCCAGATTTCCAGAAAGGCAAATTAAAGTAGGAGGACTGTCATGTCAGCAATGTGAGACGAACCGCAAGACACTTTGCAGGTCGTAAAATCCATTTGAAAGGTCATCAGTGACAAACTGTTGATATTTAGAATGTGCAAAAAGTAAAAAGAAGTTTGATTGCAAGAAATGATTTTACCCGGTCACGACTTGACTTCAACTATATATATATATATATATATATAAACTTTTAAAAATTCTCAATACAAAAATAAAGCGTAGGCCTATTATTATTATTATTATTATTATTATTATTATTATTATTATTATTATCGTGTTATTTTTCATTATAATTCAATTTCTGCTATAGTCGCACTATCTACCAGTGTGCAGAAATTCCTAAGGCAGGTCGTGGTGTGTTGTTATGGCTCCATTACATGTTTTTTCATATCTACCCTAACATCCCTAGCGTTACATAGACAAAGTTCTCCTTAGTGTGTGGGTCGTACTTAACAAAAAAATTATTTGTATCTCTCTTAAGCTGGGGTTTCTAAGGATACTTTCAATGTGTTTATTATTATTATTATTATGTCATTTTTCATCATATTTCGATTTCTGCTTTGGTCGCACTACCAACCAAGTCTGTGGGGAGACCTAAGGCAGGTAGTGGCGTGTTGTTATGGCTCCATTTCATGTTTTTCTATCTTCCCTATCGTCTCCAGCATTACATAGATAAAGTTTTCCTTAGTGTGTGGGCTGTACTTAATAAGACAATTTTTTGTATATCTCTTAAGCTGGGGTTTCCAGGGATTCTTTCAATGTGTTGTTTTGTTCCATTTTTTATCATTCCAAGTGCACCTACTATCACTGGCACAACTCTTGTTTTCAATTTCCACATTTTTTCTATTTCAATTTCCAGGTCTTTATATTTTGACAGTTTTTCAAATTCCTTGATTGCTATGTTACAATCCGCTGGACAAGCCATATCAATTAATAGACAAGTTTTCTCCTTCTGGTTTTTAACAATAATGTCTGGCCTGTTTGCTTCAATTTTTCTGTCTGTGTAGATGGTGTAATCCCATAGAATGGTTACATCTTCTATTTCTGTAACCGGTGCTGGATGATGTTCATACCATTGTTTGTTTACAGCTTTTCCATAATGTTTGCACATTGCCCAATGTAAATATTGCCCAACTCTATTGTGACGATTTTATTATTATTATTATTATTATTATTATTATTATTAAGTTTCGGTGATCAATACACCATCATCAGGCAGTGAAACGTGCTAAATTTATTTGGTTATGTATATATTGATAGGGTGATTTAAAATAACAAAATCAAACTAAAAGTAGAAAAAATGCCATCATATTAGATGACTATAATGGGAGGTGCTTATAATTTAAAAGAATTGTGTGTAAAAGCATGAATATTAGGGAGGGGTAACAATGTAACGAAAGTTCGAATTCCAGTTGAATTCTTTGTATTCACTTAGACGCAAATACCCTTGGGAAAGGTATTAATCCGTCACTTCCCTCCAGTTATGGGTTAAATAACAGGACAGATTGGGTTCTATAGCGTTGTTCGGCAACCAGTCTACCGCATAAAGCAATGGCAACCTACTGTGGGGGATTCTTTTGCTCAGTCAGTCATTTCTCTTTCGAGACATGATCGTCCAAGCGTGTATCACGTATAGCACTTAACTGACTGACTGAACAATGTAACCAAACATGACGTGTCAAAAATTTGAAAAGGATTCGAAAAAGACTGTAGGTAATGTATTATTTTTCCAATCTTTTCACTCTTTTCTTTTTTTTTTTTTAATTGGAGTAGATAGACTAAACTATCGCCCGGTTCACACTCCACCCACGTCTATTGAACAGGTGAAGAGGCTCATCCCTTGTTCCCTGTTTAGGATGTGGTTTCCGGTTTTCTCTTTTCAAATCTTTTACTCTTTTCCATTCTTTTACTCTTTTTTTTTTTCAATTGGAGTAGATAGAGTAAACTATCGCCCGGTTCACACTCCACCCACGTCTATTGAACAGGTGAAGAGGCTCATCCCTTGTTCCTTGTTTAGGATGTGGTTTCCGGCTTTCTCTTTTCCAATCTTTTCACTATTTTCCTTTTTTATTATTTTTTTTTCAATTGGAGTAGATAGACTAAACTATCGCCCGGTTCACACTCCACCCACGTCTATTGAACAGGTGAAGAGGCTCATCCCTTGTTTCCTGCTTAGGATGTGGTTTCCGGCTTTCTCTTTTCCAATCTTTTCACTCGTACGTAGCCCGCCTTGCTCGGGGTGATATGATTAAAAAAAAAAAAAGAAAAAAAAAAGAGAAGCGAAGAATTGAAAAACAGAAAACATAAGAACGATAAATAATATAACATTCGTCTTAAATGGATCTGTTACTATAAAAGAATATTTTAAAGTAAAACAGATGTGACAAATTGATGGAATTTTTTAAAAAGTACTAGATAGTAGATAATAGATGATCAGTTGTGAAAGTAACTATCCACAACAATGTAACAGTTAATAAAGTGTAGTTTTAAGGCATAAACTTTATTAACTTTTACATTGTTGTGCATAGTTACTTTCACTACGAGTCATCTACTAGATAATATATATATATATATATATATATAGATAGATAGATAGATATATAGTATATATATATTAACTAGTATATATATTATCTAGTATATATATACTAGATATATATATAGTATATATATATTATCTAGTATATATATATACTAGATAATTTATATATATATATATATATATATATATTATCTAGTATATATATTATCTAGTATATATATACTAGATAATTTATATATATATATATATATAGTATATATATATTATCTAGTATATATATAATCTAGTATATATATACTAGATAATATATATATATATATATTATCTAGTATATATATTCTAGATAATTTATATATATATATATAGTATATATATATTATCTAGTATATATATTATCTAGTATATATATATACTAGATATATATATAGTATATATATATTATCTAGTATATATATATACGAGATAATTTATATATATATATATATTATCTAGTATATATATTATCTAGTATATATATACTAGATAATTTATATATATATATATATATATATAGTATATATATATTATCTAGTATATATATAATCTAGTATATATATACTAGATAATTTATATATATATATATTATCTAGTATATATATTCTAGATAATTTATATATATATATATATAGTATATATATATTATCTAGTATATATATTATCTAGTATATATATACTAGATATATATATAGTATATATATATTATCTAGTATATATATATATTAGATAATTTATATATATATATCTATATATATTATCTAGTATATATATTATCTAGTATATATATACTAGATAATTTATATATATATATAGTATATATATATTATCTAGTATATATATTATCTAGTATATATATACTAGATAATTTATATATACATATATATTATCTAGTATATATATATTATCTAGTATATATATTATCTAGTATATATATACTATAATTTAATTTATATATATATATCTATACATATTATCTAGTATATATATTATCTAGTATATATATACTAGATAATTTATATATATATATATATATAGTATATATATATTATCTAGTATATATATTATCTAGTATATATATACTAGATAATTTATATATATATATATATATTATCTAGTATATATATTATCTAGTATATATATTCTAGATAATTTATATATATATATATATTATATATATATTATCTAGTATATATATTATCTAGTATATATATACTAGATACTTTATATATATATATATATATATATATATATATACTATATAATAGATGACTAGTAGTGAAATTAAATATCCACATCAATGTAACAGTTAGTTAATAATGTTTATACCTTAGTTTATACCTTAAAACTACACTTTATTATGGATATTTACTTTTGCTATTAGTCATCAGTTATCTATTATCCATTATATATAGTACCAAGGTTGTATCACTATGGCTGCTAACTGCGGGCTAAATCGTACTAAACTCCCACCACATACACTTACATATCATATTACAAAAAATAAATCGTTTTCACCATTTTTTGTTCATTTCAACTTATCACCAGATGAGGAGCAAACGTAGCTCCGAAACGCGAAAATTTTTGTGTAGTGAGACTATGCTTTTATAAACCATTGTAACAACCGTTACAATATAAAGCTCTATGTTATATCGGGATTCTTCTTCTTTTATGTACCTTTTCCCTTTAGGACGTAGGCGATCATGGTCTCCCTATAAAAGTAAATCATGTCTCCCTATAAAAGTAAATGCATAACTTTCTTACAATATATATATAGTATATATATTTTATCTAGTATAAAATTAATATATATATATATATATATACTATATATATACTATATATATATATACTAAATAATATATATACTAGATAATATATATATTATCTAGTATATATATATATATACACACACACACACATACACACACATATATATATATATATGTGTGTGTGTGTGTGTGTCTGTGTATGTGTGTGTGTATTAAAAAACGAAATAGGCGTTGTTTCAACGAGAGAAATTGGTATAAAAGAAAAAAGTGCGAGAAGCCGTGAAAGTTTTTTTTTGTTTAAAGTGTAGATTTATTGTTGTTATTATTAATATTACTTGCTTTTTGTATGCTATATTAAGTGTCTATAATAGTATTTGTGTTGCTACACGTGTTTCGAGTCTAAAGTTGACTCTCTTCAGGCAGATAATCTTGTGACTTCACATACTGAGATCCGTCAGAATGACAAACGGATCTCGAAACATGTAGTAACATAAATACCATTATAGACACTTAATATATCATACAAAAAGCAAATAATATTAATAATAATAGCAACAATAAATCTACAGTTTAAACAAAGCGTTCACGGCTTCTCCCACTTTTTCTTATATATATATATATATATATATATATATATCTGTGTGTGTGTGTGTGTGTGTGTGTGTGTGTGTGTGTGTGTAACGTTAAAAACGACCGACAAGAAAGGTTTTTATTAATTTTCAATTTAATTTTTCCAGTATTCCTACGTGTTTTCTTTCTGCTGTGTTTAATGTATTTAAAATTGTTCCATAATTTTCGACTCTCCAAACGCTTTCAGCCTCTTCACATGCCATTTTTAAGAATGTTATTTTTTCGGTGTTTTTATTATGTCCTCAAGTTTGACTATATTGTCATTTTTTTTCTGGTTTGTGTTTCCAAAAACACAAAAAATCACAAAAACACAAAAAGTCACAAAAACACAAAAGATACATTTCGGTCAAACATAATGTGTCCTTAAATATTTAGCTCTCGTTATCCATTATATTAGATTACTGGCTAAAGGTATCTTAGCACTGGCGAATTTTAGAATTTAGGTAACCAACCCTCTAAACAGATGCCATGAACGAACGAGTTAAATACTTTCAGCAATCTAGTTTACGAGGAATAATTAAACTAAATAAAGTATGAAGCCCTCTGCCATGTTAACCTTTTGCCTTTCTGCCATCTCTCCCAAATCCCGCTTCGACATTCATTCGCTCAAACTCACCAGGTAGCATCTGACAGAAATACACCATTTTGAATTTCTAGAATACATAATGAGGAAAGTGGGTTTGGGAGATATAACACTCTTGCGAGGAACAGAAGGAAAAGTGATACCAGGGAAAACAACGCAAGATATACTTGAGAGGCTTGAGCAAGTGGATGACAGTGTATGGTTTGGAAGAGATACCAAAGGGTCTGGCTTGAGTTTAAGGCCAAATAGAAGATGGAAATGAAAAAAAATTATACTTAACATCTGGAAGAGACAGCTGAAGTTTCTGGGATACATAATGAGGAAGGAGCGCTTGGAAAATATAATGCTCACAGGACGGATAGAAGGAAGGAGACATAAGTGAAAGCAACGCGAACCATACTTGAGAAGCTTAAGCTATTGTATAGTAGAGCAGGGTTTAGGAGATATATCAGAGGTAAATGGTCTTGGTTGAGTTTAAGGCTAATAGAGGATGGGAACGAAAATGGAAATGTATACTTAACACCAGGAAATGACACCTAAAGTTTCTGTGAAACGTAGTGAGGTACAAGGGATTAAAGATGTTGATACTCACAGGACGAATAGAAAGGAAGAGCGACACGGAAAAGTAACACGAGACATATTTCATTATCTTTAGGAAGTGGATGGTAGATCAGGGTTTATGAGAGATACCAAGAGGAAAATGGTCTTTGTTATGTTTAAGTCTAAATAGAGAACGGAAACGGAAAGGAAAATTATATTTAACATCAGGAAGAGACAGCTGAAGTTTCTGGGACACGTAATGAGGAACGGGGGCTTAGAGAATCTAATACACACAGGATGAATAGAAGGAAAGAGAGACTGGGGAAAGCAACGCGTGTCATACTTGATGACACATTATTCGAACTATTGTCCTCACCCTTGTTGCCATTTGTATTACGTTTCAGTCATTGTACGCTCCGGCCTTCTGCAGGTGCTAGGAATTTCCAACCGAACCCTTTATTACAATCACTGGGGTATATGAATTCAATTCCTTGCGTCGTAGTGCCTCTTTTGGTTGTTATGCGTAATCTCACTTTAATCCGGTAAGTTACGTGTTCATCACTGCTGTACACTGGTAATAAACTGACATCTGTTTAGATCAAGTCACAGGAACTAACCAACGTCTATATCCACTGGGCCATGTGTCCTTATCAGGCTACAGCAGTAACAAGTAACTTACAGGGTTAGAGGGAGATAACTCATAACTACCAAAAGAGGCTCTAGACAAGGAAATAGAATAATATACCCTAGTGATTGTAATAAAAGGTTCGGTTCGAAATTCCAAACACCTGAAGAAATCCGGAGAGTAAAACGGCCGAAACGTCGTACAAATGGCAACAAAGATAAGAACAATAGTCCGAGTAATGTAAATAATGTGAATATTACCTCATCTCAGAAATATAGACAAATAAATGGTTCGGTTCGAAATTCCTAGCATCTGAAGGAAAGCCGGAGCGTACAACGGCCGAAACGTCGGACAAATGACAACAAAGATGAGCACAATAGACCGAATAATGTAAATACTGTAAATATTACCTCGTTCCAAAAATATAGACAAATACTTGATGAGCTTGAGCAAGTGGATGGCAGGGGGAGGGTTTAGGAGAGATACCAAGAGGAAAAGTGTTAAGAGCGACAATTGATCGGAGGATGTGGAGATTCATGATCACCTACGTCGTGAGGGGACACAGCACGTAAAAGAAAGAAGATGAGAGACTCAAGGCACCTAAGGGAACACCTGTTCATCACGATCGGTGAAACTTTTGTCCGCTCGGTGATGTTAGAACGTCACTTGTTTGGTCTTCAGACCATTGAATGTAACAAGCCAGTCTCTCCTACCCTCTATGTCAGAGTTAAAATCAGCAGCGAAGCATCTGGTCATCTGGTTTTCGAGGCACACCCACATACTGTTGATTTCAAAGTCAGTCAGTCATTTAGTGAGTTAAGCATAATACGTGATACACGCTTTGGGCGATCATGTCTCGAAAGATACATAACTGACTGAGCAGAAGATTATCCCGCAGTAGGTTGCCATTACTTTCTACTGTAGACTAGTTGCCGCCCAAGGCTATAGAATCCAACATACAATATATACAATTTATGATTGCGAAAAAATATCCCAATATGCCTGTAGTATTTGTCTATACTTCTGAGATGAAGTAGTATTTACAAAGATTTATATTTATAAAGATGTGGACAATATTCCAAATAATGTTACTCAGTCAGTTGAGTGCCATACATGTTGCACGGTTGTGCGATCATGTCTCGAAAGAGACATGACTGACTGGGCAGAATATTATCCTGCAGTAGGTTACCTTTAGCTTTCTGCGGTAGACTGGTTGCCAGCCAAGGCTATAGAACCCAATCTGTCCTGTTATGTAACCCATAATTGAAGGAAAGAGACCTTTGCCAAGGGTATTTACACGTAAGTGAATGCAACGAGTTCAACAGGAATTCGAACTCGGCTCCCCGATTTCTCGTTCCGAGCCGATATCGACTGCGCCAGAATGCACTTTTCAAAGTAAAGACAAGATGAAAGAACATTTACTTTTATTCATTTGTTTATTTACATATTATTATTATTATTATTATTATTATTATTATTATTATTATTATTATTATTATTATTATGTCATTTTTAACATAATTCGATTTCTGCTATGATCACACTACCTACCTTGTCTGTGGAAAGACCTAATGCAGTCAGTGGTTTGTTGTTCTAGCTACAATTCATTTGTTTTTTCTAGCTACCATAACATTGCTAGAGTTACGTGGACAAAGTTCTGCTTTGTGTGTAGGCTATACTTCAAGACAAATTTTTTATATATCTTTTAAGCTGAGGTTTCCAGGGATTTTTTCAATGTGTTTTTTTTTTCTTCCATATTTTTATTATCATTCCAAGCGCATCTACTATCACTGGTACTATTCTTGTTTTCAGTTTCCACTTCTTTTTCTATTTCAATTTCCAGGTCTTTATACTTCGATAGTTTTTCAAATAACTTGTTTGTTTTATTAAAATCTGCTGGACAAGCCATATCGATTAGTAGGCAAGTTTTTTCTTTTCGGTATTTGACAATAATATCCGGTTTATTTGCTTCCATTTTCCTGTCTGTGTAGCTGTTGTATTCCCATTATTACGCAATCATAAGATGCATATTATAAACTGACCGTTTGAATTTGAATTCTTTTGAAGTTCGTGAAAATTAAATCGTACAATATTAGGGTATTAGTCTTTAAGTTATAAAGTGTAAAATATAAATGGAAAAAATTATGCGAAGAAAGAAAAAATTTAAAATTTAAAAAAAAATTTAGGAAGTTAAATTCCGGGAGATATACTAAAGGGGAGAAATTCGTAATTATTAATAACTAGCAGTATAGCCCGACGTTGCTCGGGTGTAATGAAAGCTTTTATATATATATTATCAATTTTCTGCACTATTGTAAGAACTGCAACCTTGAAACTTCTGAATATCGTTTCTTACGTCTTTGTCTATGAGTGTATCAAATTTGATTTAAATCGGACCACTAATTCTATAACCCGATTTTTTCGATTATCGATTTTCGATATTTATCGGGGGTACCTCAACACAAAACCTAGCTAAGAACACTCGCAGACGCTTATAGTACAATTGTGTAAATTTTCAAGAAAGTCGGTTCAGCTGTTTCGGAGTCTATAGGTAACGGATACACACACACACACGCACGCGCGCTATTTAAGATAGCAAGTTTTTCTAAAAGACATCTCTCTCTATATATATATATATAGAGAGAGAGAGAGAGAGAAGGAAAGGAGAGAGAGAGGGAGAGAGAGAGTGAAAGAGGAGAGAGAGAGGGAGATATATAGGACAGAGAGAGAGATATATAGAGAGATGGAAAGAGAGAGGCAGAGAATGAGGGGAATTATTTTTCAGCTGTGGAGCTCTTTAAATTTAGCTGAAAATAAAAGTTGATTTTTTACTTGCCTATTTGTCGTCTGGTTTCGCCATCTTTTTCCATCTTCAGACAATTTTCTAAAATTGTAAAGCAAATACACGATTTAGTATTAATTTTTAAGCGAAAAATAATTTCTTTCTTCCCCTATTAATAACCCTTCAGTTCCAGTGTTTGTTTTTTTTATTTTTTTTTGCTTAAAGAAAACAACCACTTCTCACGCTACTTAAAAAGTGGGACATGTCACAGACAAACGTCTCGATATTTTCACTCCATCTTCAAATAGCATCTGATATAACTAATTGAAAGAGTTACCTCCCCTATATTTTTCACCCACTAACCATCCATTACCTCAGTAATTACTACAACAACAGCCACTATTTATAGTTTTCGTTGATTTTCTGCCAATAATATTTTACACGTAGTAGCTGTGAAATTTTCACGGTTTTGCGATTTTCATTTTCTGTTGGATTATAATTCTTAATTCAATGATTGAATAAGCTCTTCGCGAATTTTAAAGCTATGAATTACTCATGGAAATTGAATCGTTAAATAATTGCGTTTAACAATTTTAATAAAATATTGCTATAACAATCATAATTATAAATGCAGGTCATTATTTAAAGAAGTGAGAAAAATGCTTACCACGCGAATTACAAACAAAGATGCAGAAGGGTAAATATCTGAAAATCGCTTTAATGAAGGGTGAAATATTACTGAGCATCAGGAAGAGATAGCTGAAATTCCTGGGACATACAATGAGGAAGGAGGGCTTGGAGAAGCTGATACTAACAGGTCAGATAGAGGGAAAAAGAGGCAGGGGAAAGCAACGGATAACATATTTGAAGGACCTAATCAGGTGGATGTGCGTTGTGGTGCAGTGGATTTTGGCTTGGAAGGAGAAATAGGAGAGCCGAGTTCGAATTCTAGTTGAATTCCTTGCATTCACTTCGGCGCAAATACCCTTGGGAAAGGTATTAATCCGTCTCTTCCCTCCAGTTATAGGTTAAATAACAGGACAGATTGGGTTCTATAGCCTTGGTCGGCAACCAGTCTACCGCAGAAAGCAATGGCAACCTACTGCGGGATAATCTTCTACTCAGTCAGTCATGTCTCTTTCAAGACTTGATTGCCCAAGTGTGTATCACGTATGGCCCTTAACTGACTGAATCATGTGGATGATGGAACGAGGATTGCATGGTGTAACAGGAGAATGTGTGCTAAGATCCACCATGCTTTTAACACACATTCCACGTCTCCCTATCCCCTAGGGATAGGAAGACGTGGAAAGCCAGGATCGCCTACGTCCTGAAAGGACAAGGCACATAGAAGAAGAAGAAATATGCCACGCCGGAGATGACAATAAAGCTGAGGACAACAGTCCGAGCAATATAAATAATGTAAATAATAACAATGCGTCATCTCAGAAACATCGACAAATATTGAAAGATATTATAATATGATGATTCGATCATGTCAACATAAAGGTTAGAGGCATCGGATTTTTGGTGCTATTGATCAGGTCGTGAAGTACTTAGAGGGGGGAATAGCTTTCAAAATTGTTCATAAACTTGCATCGTTAATCTCCTTACGTGTTCCACGACAATAAATAACCAATGGAGACTGGTTAGGCGTCCCTGCTGTTCATCTCAGGTTTCTCGACAGGCTCCAAAAGAGAATCTGTAATGTGATTTGTCCCGACCTGGCAGCTCGACTCCAGACACTTTCTCATCGGCGGAATGTGGCTTCATTTTGTCTCTTCTATAAATATTTTTTATGGCTTCTGCTCTGACGAACGTAAGTCACTGGTGTCCCGCCATAAGAATTTACTCGGGCAACCAGACTGGCAATAAGGTCCCACATTTTTACTGTTAGATAAACTGCAGGCGACGATTCTACTCCATCAGTTTCTTTTCTCGAGCTTCCCGCCTGTGGAACTCCCTTCCATATCCTTACTTTCCTGACGGCTACAACTTCCAGGAATTTAAATGCAAAGTCAATTCCCATCTCTTATCCACTTGACTCCAGTCCTTTCTACATCACCCCGTGTATCTTTGTTAGGGCGCCGCTCCTATTTGACTACAAATGGACTGTTCCCATTGCTATATATAGCAATGGTTGATTCTCTACAAGGGGGGTCGTAGAGAGTCACTTGAGAGTCTCTAATGAGTTACTGAAGAGTCAGTGCGAGTCAGTGAAGAGTTAGTCACACTTCCGGTGGCGTACAGGAAGTTATCACGTATACACACGTCTTACGACGGATTGGACTCTTGTATCTTTCTATTGTAAATATCACTAATCACTTCTGTACATACTAACCGTCTTTCTGCGGAATACAACTTATATTCTGATTCTGTTGTTGAGTTATTCATTTATACTTGGCGACATAACAATCTTGTTCTTTTCTTTTCCCTCTACCTTCGCAACTGTCTTCACTCCTGTGTTCGCATCCTTCTTTTGCCCTTTCTCTTTCACCCCCTGTAGCTGGTTCGTCTTTCTCTTCACTTTCCTCCTACCTAAAACTTTAACTCACTTGTGTAGCCCCCCTGCACTCAGTGTCGGTACCGCCTTGATTTTGTTGAAATGATTAAAAAAAGTAATGCAATAACAGTCAGAAGTATGAATGCTAGTCATTTAAAGGAGCGAGGAAAAAGACTAGCACGCGAATTACAGACTTGGAGATGTTAGCATAAAAAAGCTGCAGAAGGTTTAAATGTTTGGGATGCGTTTGAACGGAGATTGAAAAATGCGATACCGAAATCCAAACACGCATTGGACTAGTGACGGTATTTTTCTTTTTGCTTATTCTTCTACTCCTATTTAGTCAGTTAAGTGCCATACGTGATACACACTTAGGCGATCATGTCTCGAAAATGACATGACTGACTGTGCGGATGATTTTCCCGCAATAGGTTGCCATTACTTTCTACAGTAGACTGGCTATCAGCCAAGGCTGTAGAATCTAACCCGTCTTGCTATTTGACCTATAGCTGGAGGGTAAACCATAGCTGGAGGGAGAATTGACGGATTCATGCCTTTCTCAAGGGTATATGCGCGTATGTGAATGCAACAAATTCAACTGGAGTTTGAACTCGGCTCTCCGATTTCTCGTTTCGAGCGGATATTCACTGTACCATCCCTACTGCTACTACTATTTCTTCTTCTTCTTCTTTGAATGCAGATCATTATTTAAATAAGGTAAAACTGAAAAGATTTAAAATTGTTAGATTATTACCCATTTTACTGATTGGGCATAACGGTAAACTGCATCCGGCAGCAAGGCCTCTGATTGGCAGGTTGTGAGGAGCATGGAACCACCTCTTAATTGCTGTTGTTCTCAGGTTCACTCTGACCCAGAGCGGTAACACCTGTTAGGGCCCCAACTATGGGCAAATAATTTACTTCCAAACTGGGAGGTCTTGGGTATGACTGTAAACTGCATCCAGCAGCAAGGCCTCTGATTGTCAGTTTGTGAGGAGCATGGAACCACCTCTTAATTACTGTTGTTCCCAGGTCCACTCAGACTCTGAGTGGTAGCACCTGTTAGGACTCCAATTATGGGCAAATAGTTAACCCCCCAACCTGGAAGTCTCTGATTGGGAGGTTGTGAAGACTATGGAACACCTCTTATTTGCTGTTGTTCCCAGGTTCATCCTGACCCGGGGTGGTAGCCCATATTTGCCCATAGCTCCCAATTATGGGCAAATAGTTAACCCTCTAAACAGGGGTCAACACATTGTGAAGTACAAAAAAGACTTTTATGAAATATATACATCAAACTCTTTGAAGGAAAAATATTACCAACAAAACTTTTTTGAAAGAAAAATGTCACCAACAAAAATATGTTTTTGAAGGAAAAATGTTAACCCTTTAAACAGGGGTCAACACACTATGAAATACAAAAACAGACTTTTATGAAATAAATACATCATCATTTTTGAAGGAAAAATATTACCAACCAAACATTTTTGAAAGAAAAATGTCACCAACAAAAATGTTTTTAAAGGAAAAATGTTACCAACAAAAATACGTTTTTGAAGGGAAAACGTTACCAACAAAAATAATTGTTTGAAGGAACTAATGCTTTGGCATTAAATGATCCCTAAGGGGTTGATATACTGTAAAATAAACCAAACCAAACGTTTTACAGAATCCGACCATCAACAGAGTAGAGCATTCTCGACCCTCTATCTTTTTCTTTCTTTCTTTTTCTCATTGAAACCAAGTAGCGTCTCTGATATGTCTTCTCTCTTAATAGAGATCAAAACGTAATATTTCATTGTTTTTAAGTGATTGGCATGTTGTTATATACATGATAACTAAGTGTAAATGTAATATTTTTAATCTCCTTATAAGGAAAAATTCAGCATTCATTGAATGAGCAGCCAAAAATAGAAAAAAGAAAAATAGGATTCTCACGTCCAGTAGCTGTCATCGTCATGGATGGGGAGTTTCCTTGTTAGCACTTTGTCTGAAGTTGTGTGGAAAGATTTTGGTTCTGTCATTGATTTCTCTTCCATTTATATGTGTTTTCTATTATAGTTGTTGCTAATGTTGAATATGTTCAAGTGATGTAGTTTCTGTTATTTCATACAGTTCTTTCTTTGTGATTGTGTGCGCCAATTCACGATATTCGAAGAAGTGTGTTCTCTGACAAGACCCATGTCTTTCACTCGCTTAGAACCTTAAGAAACACTGATTATAGAAAGCTGTTGCCTACAGCTGACAGTTCAAAGAAACGATGAAACAAACAGAACTGTATTAGAATTTTTACCATAAATAGTAAGAACGGTTCTGAAAAGTTCTCGACCAGATGCATCCATTCCGCAAACTCTGACCAATATATATATATATTACAAAATCTTACGGGAAGTTACGAAATGTAATTAACTGATATATTTATTTGTTTAAACATTATTTTTAATATTCTATTGTAAAAAGAAGATAGATATTTTTCTAAACAAAATTTCTCGAATATTCAGGCTACACCCTTTTCATTTTTTTTCAATTGGAGTAGATAGACTAAACTATCGCCCGGTTCACGCTCCACCCACGTCTATTGAACAGGTGAAGAGACTCATCCCTTGTTCCTAGTTTAGGATGTGGTTTCCGGCTTTCTCTTTTCCAATCTTTTCACTCTTTTTTTTTTCAATTGGAGTAGATAGACTAAACTATCGCCCGGTTCACACTCCACCCACGTCTATTGAACAGGTGAAGATGCTCATCCCTTGTTCCTTGTTTAGGATGTGGTCTCCGGTTTTCTCTTTTCGAATCTTTTCACTCCTATGTAGCCCCCTGCGCTTCAGTGGCGTTACCGCGTTGCTCGTGGTGATATGATTAAAATATATATATATATACTGTTTACATATAGAAAAACAGAGTATCCACTCAAATAAGTGTATCCATTAAAAATGATTAAACAGATAAATTTTATATATATATATATATATATATATATATATATATCTTTCAACGTTATTTTAGTACATACTCAAAGTGTATAGATGAACCTTTTATTTATTAAACAGTACATTTTATTGTTTTCGTCTACAGAGCTGAGTATTCGATAAATTTTATTAAAGAGGAATACGCTTTTCCGGTAGGATTTGAACTTGCGTCACTCTGTGCAGAGGAAAATCGGCATTATATCCGACGTGCCTTAACCAACTCGTCCACGAAGAAACACGGAAAACAAAAATCGCATAGAAAGAAAGAAAGAAAGAAAGAAAGAAAGAAGAAAATAAAACGAGAAAAGCGAAGATGTCGTAGAAAGAAAGAATTAAGAAACGAAAGAAAGAAAAAGAAAGTATTATGTGAACAGAACAAGAAAAGCAAATTCTCATTGAAAAAAGAAAGATGAAAGAAAGAAAAAAGAAAGAAAGAAAAAAAAGAAAGAAAGAACCATGCAGAGACTAAATAGAGAAAAGCGAACATCTTACAAAAATAAAATAAACAAGAAACAAAACAGAAAGAAAAAAAAGAAATGCTCACAAAAATGATAGAAAACAAGAATAACTAAAAAACACAAGATAATAGAGAAAAGAAAGAAACAAACTATCAAGGCAAGCAAACAAAGTCACTATCGGTCATAAATAAACGGAAGAAACTGAACCACCTTGAAAGAAGAGAAATGACAGAATGATCGCTACAAAAACAAAATGAAATGAACTGCCCGAAGTAAAACAGTTTTCACAGGAAGAAAAAATCGAGGAAAAACAGAGATAGTTGGCCATCAAATATAAGGTAGAAATAGCAAAAAGAAAAAGATCTCAAGTCAGAAAAAAATGGCCAACCTTGAAAGAAACATTGTACAACAAAACAGAAAAAGCATAAGGAAATTGATAATATTTACTGGGGAAAATCAGGTCGACAATACCTGTGGTAAGAAATGGTTTGACACAAATAGAACTATTCCGAAATCGAAACCAAATTTTTCATTCGATTCTACTCTTCTTTGTTTTTATAATTTTTTTCATTTTCCGCTCGTTTTTACGTTTTTATTTATTTCATTTTTTTCTTCTTATTACTTTTTTTATTATTTTTTTCAACTTCATTCGTTTTAATTTTTTCGATATTAATTTGCTCATTTAATTCTGGTTCTGAAGATTTTTTTCTCTTTCTTATTTTGTTCTTTCATTCAATTTCAGATTCGATCTTTTATTCATTCTTCCATTCAATTTTATATCTGATCTTTCATTTGTTCTTTCATTCAATTTTAAATTCGATCACTCATTCGTACTTTCATTAGATTTTACATTCGATCTTTCATTCGTTATTTCAGTCAATCTTACATTGTCATTCATTCTGTTTTACATTCGATTTTTCATTCAGTTTCATATTCGAGCTTTCATTCATTCTTTCATTCAGTTTTACATTTGACCTTTTATTCGTGCTTTCATTCAATTTTATATTCGAGCTTTCATTCATTCTTTCATTCAATTTTACATTTGACCTTTCATTCGATTTTTCATTTAATTTTATATTCGAACTTTCATTCATTCTTTCATTCTGTTTTACATTTTACCTTTCATTCGTTCTTTCATTCAATTTTATATTCCCAATATATTCGTTCTTTCATTCAATTTTGCATTCGATTTTTCATTCATTCTTTCATTTGGTTTTACATTCGATCGTTCATTCAATTTTAAATTCGATCATTCATTTGTTCACTCATTCAATTTCACATTCGATATTTCATTTAATTTGCATTCGATCATTCATTTGTTCTTTCATTCAGTTCATTTCCTTATTTTAGTCTTTTTAATTCTTACATTTCATTGCTGTCTTCTTTCTTTAGTCATCATTTATTATTTAAATGCCATATGTGATACTGTTGTGGACTGAACAACGTGGTAGTAATTTGAAAGCGGAGTCACCATTATAAAGTAGACTGGTTGTCCAATCCACCACATTCATAATAAAAATAACTCAGAGAACAATATAACAAGAATAATAACAGTCTATTAAACATAGATACAGGATAGATTATTTTGTGCATGCAAGATTTAGTGAAGAAAGTTCTCTCTTGGATGTTGAAGAAAATGCATCAATGTTCACACTGGAAGAGTTCCTGAAAAAAGAAAATATGATGTTTGTACTAATCAGTAGTTGAATATAACTATATATGTTGTGAAGTATGCTTGTAAGAGAGAAAGAAATATTTTTGGTGTAACTAATTGCCAAACGCAATTAGCGCAGTATGTGAGTTGGAAAGGAACTAACGGCATTCGGCGTGTTAGCTCCGAACGACAGATTCCAACTAGTCTAGACACGTGTGAACATCAGCTTATATATTTCTGAATGAAGCGCGGGAAAAAGAGGTTTCACGTGCGGTACTAATGTATAAGTATGTGTGTGTACGTGCGTGCATGGCGATATGTATATAAGTATGTACATGCATATAGAAGAGATTCTACAATACACACTTCGGCGATTATGTCCCCTTTCAAGACATGACTGACTGGGCAGAAGATTTTTCTGTAGTGCAGTAATCTTCTATACTCTTCGCTATTACTTAAACATGTCTTCTACTATTTTGTCACTGATTTCTTTCTTTCCCGATTTCTTTCTTTCCCGATTTCTTTCATTCTTTTTTTACTTCTTTCTTTTTTCCATTAACCTCTGTATTTCTTTCGATTACGATTTTTTTTCTTTCGTCTTTCTTACTTTCTATCATTACATTCTTATTTCTTACATTTCTTTTTTATATTTTTCTTTTTTCTTAATTTTCTTCTTTTCTAAATTGCTCTCTGTATTTCATTCAGTAATCCTCTTTTTCTTTTTTTTCCGTGGCCATCTTTCTTTTTTCATTTTTTTCTTTCTTTTGTGTCTTTCATTTTTTGTGTCTTTCTTTTATTTTTCATTATTCGCATTTTCATTCACTTATCCTTTTTCCTTTCTTTTTCTCTATGCATTTATTCCTTTCCTTTCCTTATTGTGTTATTCTTCATCTTTAATTTCTTTTTTTTTCAAATGATACCTTTCTTTCTTTCTTTCTTTCTTTCTTTCTTTCTTTCTTTTGCCTTAGCTCTTTATAACTTTGTAGATTTTCTTTTTCAATTGGCAGTTTTTCAATTATTCTCTGTACTTCATTCAATTATACTTTTTTCGCTATTTCTTTTTTTTTCCTTGTCCATCTTTCTTTCTTTGTATATTTCTTCTTTCTTTATTTCTTTCTTTATTTTTTATTTTGTTCGTTCGTTCTTTCTTTCATTTTTTCCAGTACTCTTTGTATTTCATTCAAGTATCCTCTAATTTTTTTCTTCATGCACATTTTTCTTTCTTCATTATTTACTTCATTCATTTGTATTGCTTGCCCTTCTTTCTTTCTTTCTTTCTTTCTTTTACTTCGAATGACACATTTTTCTGTCTTTTTTCTTGCTTTCTTTGTATTAGCCACTTTCATTTCTTACTTTCAATCTTGCTTCTTCTCAGTTGCCATCTTATTTTCTTTCTTTCTTTCTTTCTTTCTTTCTTTCTTTCTTTCATTCTTTCTTTCTTTCTTTGTAACTTCATACCCGCTGGATTCTTGATAAGGTAATTAAAAAAAAGCCTATTATAACTGATCATTATCGCTAACCAAGTTCGAGCCTCAGTAGTTGTTCTTGTTAGCCATTGCCAGATTAAGCCAAACTTATCTTTGAGGTAATGGTTAACAAGCTAATCGCGCAAACTGCTGTTTTGTGAATTCGGGCCACACCAATAAAGTCACCCTCTCTCTCAGTGCCTGATTGATTTTCTGGGCTTATTTTTCTTCGAGGATTGCAACACCATTCTCGAATTTAAAATGCTTTAATCTTGAAAAATCTTTATTAATTCCAAGCCTTATTTCATTCCTCAGTTTTTTTTTTGTTTACAGATTTGACCACGTTTCCAAATAAATACCACCTTTCATTGTTCAGACTAAACTATCGCCCGGTTCACACTCCACCCTCGTCTATTGAACAGGTGAAGAGGCTCATCCCTTGTTTCCTGTTTAGGATGCGGTTTCCGGTTTTCTCTTTTCCAATCTTCTCACTTTTTTTTTCAATTGGAGTAGATACACTAAGCTATCGCCCGGTTCACACTCCACCCTCGTCTATTGAACAGGTGAAGAGGCTTATCCCTTGTTTCCTTTTTAGGATGCGGTTTCCGGTTTTCTCTTTTCCAATCTTTTCACTTCTATGTAGCCCCCTGCACATCAGTGGCGTTACCGCCTTGCTCGGGGTGATATGATTAAAAAAAAAAAACTATTGATTTATTTATTCACGTGTTTGCTTGTCATCAGTTCTACTTGAACCCCTCTTCTTATTTCCTTTCTTAATTTTTTCTTTCAATTTTTTTTCACTTAGCTGTTTGTCCTCTTTTCCCTCATTAACCTTACTTCCCACGTTCTTTCTTTCTTTTTTCTTTCTTTTTTCGTTCTTTTCTTCTTCGCTTTACTATTTGTCCTTCTTTTCTCATTGACCTCTCTTCGTAGTTTCTTTCTTTCGTTATTTGTTTCTTCACTTGTTTTTTGGCCTCATTTCCTCCTAAACCTTTCTTTCTTTCTTTCTTTCTTTCTTTTCGTTTATTCATGAACCTCTTTTTTTTCTTTCTTCGATTGTCTATTTCTTTTTGTTTCTTCATAAACTTCTTTCTTTCTTTTCGTTTTTTTCATAAATCCCTTTTTTTCTTCTTCGATTGTCTATTTCTTTTCGTTTCTTCATAAACTTCTCTCTTTCTTTCTTTCTTTCTTTCTTTTTTCTTTCTTTCTTTCTTTGATTATTTGTTTTTGTTTCTTCGAAAACCTCTTTCTTTCTTTCTTTCGTTCTTCGATTGTTTATTTTTCGTTTCTTCATAAACCTCTTTCTTTCTTTCTTTTCTCTTTTTTCGGTTGTCTATATGTCTTCGTTTCTTCATAAACCTCTCTTTCTTTTATTCTTTCTTTCTTTGCTTGTTTATTTTTCCTCATTTCCTCACGATCTGTTCTCATTTTCTTTCATTTTTTTTTTTATAATTATATATCTCTCTCTTTTTGCTGGCGTTTTACTCTCCTTCTCTTTTTTTCATTCAGGTTCGTCTTCTTTCCTTTCGTCCGTTTTATGATATTTACTCATTACCCAATTTTAGTCTAGAACACCGTGTGCTATATTACCCCACCTCAATTCACATCCACACCTCTGTCCTTGAATCACGCTGGACCTCCGTTTTCTTCAATTAGTCTTTCTTTCATATTTATTTTCTTCTTGCCCACATTGCTTCCACTTCATTTCTTCGTTTATCCTTCCTTCCCCGGTTTTTCCAACGAAAATGAAATCTTTCATTACCCTACAACGCCATATTTCTTTCGTGAGATGCCATCAAACATGGCCGACCGCTTAAGCGCGCAATGTATAGCAACCAGTGGTTCTTCCGATTGCTCGCTTTCTTAAACTCCCTAGGGACGACCAAAATTAGCTGCAGCTCAATGCAAACAAGGAAAGAAAATCGGGAAAACAAATGTTTGATTGACTTTCCATCAAATCTGAATAGCTTAGGATATAAAAGCGTGTTGGAGGAGAAAATGAAAGAAAAACAGGGAAAATAAAATGGATTTGTTTTTCTTTTATTCATTCTTTCATTCATATTCTGTTTCGTCCATTTATTCTTATTCTTATTCGTCTTATTCTTATTCTTGTTCGTTTTCCTTATTCTTGTTCTTGTTCTTATTCTTATTTAATGGATATATTTTTCATGTTC
The DNA here is from genome assembly GCA_037127315.1 of Ascarosepion bandense. Classification (NCBI taxonomy): domain Eukaryota; kingdom Metazoa; phylum Mollusca; class Cephalopoda; order Sepiida; family Sepiidae; genus Ascarosepion; species Ascarosepion bandense. The sequence goes on along the minus strand of JBBBDQ010001918.1, from coordinate 3,786,731 downwards.
TGTTCCTTCTCTGCGACATCCTGTAATCATATTTTGTCGACATTTTTTTTTTAATTATTCTGTTTTTTATTTATTTATTGTTTCTCCTTTCGTTTTTTTATTTTCTCCTTCATATTATAGCTGCCATTTTCAAATTCTTTCATTTAAATGTCTTTTATTATTCATTTTAATTCTTTCTTTTCTCCATTCTTATTTGATTTCTACTTCAAATTTTAGTTAATTTATTATACCTCTCTTTCTTATTATACCTCTCTTTCTTATTATACCTCTCTTTCTTATTATACCTCTCTTTATTATTATACCTCTCTTTCTTATTATACCTCGCTTTCTTTTTACAAATTTTGCTTTGGTTTATATTGTAACTCTTTTTTTTAAATATTTTGGATAAATTTATTATTTAAATATTTTACTCGTTTTTTTTTAATTTCTAAAGTTTTCTTCTTTATTTTTTCTTCTTTACATCTTCCTTCATTTCTTTATCTTTTTCTTTGTTTTCCTACGATCTCTCTGTCATATTCTGACAATCTTTTTCAAAATTTTCTTTTAAATGTTTCATTATTTTCAAAATTTCATAATTTTTCTCATTCTTTTAATTTCGTTTTATTATTTTTATTTATTCTTCACGTTTTCATTCATGAATTAATTCTTTTGTTTATTATATTTTTCTTTTCTCCATAGCATAACAGTTTTTAACACTTTCTTTAAAATAAATGTATTATTTATTTTAATTCTATTCTTTCATCCCATTTTTCAATTTTCGTCATTTTTATTTCTTCGTCACATTTTCGTTCATTTCTTATCTCCTTTTCTTTTTTTTCACATTTTCTTTTTCTTCATATGAACAATTTTTTTCTTTCGAACAATTTCTTTTAAATAGATTTCAGCATTTATTATAATCCTTTATTTTTCTAATTCTTCTTTTTTCGGTTTTCTATATTTTTAGCTTTTTATTTATTCTTCACCTTTTCATTCCTTCAATATTTTTATGTCTTTTCTTTTAAACATTTTTCATTCCTTCCTAGCATAATTGTCTTTCATTAGTTATTTTATGTCTTATATATTTTAATTTTTTTTCTGCATCTTCTGAGATACATTTTGGATACTTACCGATTTAAGGGTTTTTTTTTGTTTTCTCAGTTTTTTTATTTTATTTTATTCCATCTATCTCTAATTTTCTGAAATTCTTTTTCATTATAATCTTTTTTAAAAAAAGAATTTGATCTGCAATTTCGTATATATTTATATTCTTATTCTTATTTGTATTCCTCCTTTTATTCATTAATTCTTAGATTTAATAATATTCTTATCCTCATTTCTTCTTTTATTCACGTTCCTTTTCTCAATGTTTAATTTATTCTTATTCTTATTCTCATTCATATTCTGTCTCATTTTCTAATTCTCTGTTTTTATACTTTCTTTAATGCACGTTTCCTATGCTTGTTCTGAATCTTGTTCTTATTCTTCCAATTAACCCAAAATTCTTATTCTTGTTACACAACTTATTCGTTTTGCAGCTATTTTTATTTTTATCCCTTCTTTAATTCTCATTCCTATTCCCGTTATTCCTGTTCTTAATCTTTTTCTTCTGTTTGTTTTTGCTATTCATTTACTTGCCTACTTGTATTCTTATTATTCTTCATATTTTGCTTTTAGTCTTATTCTTGTTCTTTTTCATTCGTTAATTCTCATTCTCGATTTTGTTATTTTTACTATCCTTATGTTTACTTTCAACCATTTTACATTTTTATTCTTATTCGTGTTATTCATGTTCTTACTTTTTTCTTTTTTTTTATCTTGCTCCAACTATTGTTTTTCTTAGTTTGTTTATTCTTATTCTTGTTTATTCATATTCTTATTCTTGCGTTTTGTCTTATTCCGCTTTGCCTTCGATTTGAAATTAAAAGCTTCGAACTATACACGCTTGTAAGGGTCTAAAACAAATATGCTAAAAACCTAAAAACAAATATAACCTCGAAAGAAACAAAAATACATTGAAGCAATATCTCAGTAGTAGTAGTAGTAATAATAATAATAATAATAATAATAATAATAATAATAATATATTAAATTAAGCAAAAGAGCAGAAACAAATAATGCAAAAAGGTATATTTAAAAAAGAAAGAAAAGGCAATTTTAATAGCATGAAGAACAACGACAAAAAATGACAAAATAAAAAAAAAATACAGCAAAATGAAGACGAAAAATGAGATTGGGAAATGAGACGACGGTAAAATTATATTTTTGGACATCGTGAAAGATTACAGGAATTAGTGTATATAAATCCGGCGAATTTAAAACGAAATAAGAAAAGAAAATAGGAAAATAGTGTAAAAAAAATAAAAAATCACATCGAAGTATATTTTTCATGTGATACTGTAGTGTGACCCAAAACGACCAAAATATAATTTTTTATACGACCATCAGAGACATCATGGCGATTATTATTATTATCGCCATTACGAACGTCATTATTTTTGGGGCTGATGAGTCAAATCTTAAAAAAGGTTCAAACAGTAAACACTAAAATTAATGAAAAATGCGTACGTTTCTTTGTCATGATTCTTATTATGCTGGTTTTGAAGATTTGATATTTATTTGTAGTCCCACCAGATTTTTGGCTAGTAGCGAATCTACTATGAAACTAATGAAGCAAGCTTCAGAGTCCTTAATCCTAGAAGAAGTCCTGAAGCATTTTTTTCAACAAAATCAATATTTTTTGAGTGTTAAAAAAAAGTCCATTTTAGTAATAGAATCATAAGCTAATGTGTTGAAGTCGTTAATATTGGCCTAATACGTCCTAATTTCTTATAGCCTCAAAATCCCACTTAAATTTGTAGCATTTTAAAATTATTTGGGGAGCTCGCAACATCAAAGTCCCAGGCTCTATGGGTTCTTTCAGCTCGCCAGAATCTACACTTCGGTTATTGAACACTTGAAACTATTGTTGCTGGTCGGGAAGGGCTTCTCTATATCTGTTCAAACTTCAATGCCCCCAAAACGCAGATCAACCACAGCTTGTGGTCAGGCTAAGCTATGAGTAAGGAAACGACTATTAGCATGATTAGCACCACGATAAGCTGCCGTTTCCATAATGATTATTAACATACAAGAGGATCCTTGGCGGCAAATATTTGAGAGGGTTATCAGGTGTTTCCTTAGAGGTTGTACACTCTGAGCATGACAGGAGAAGTATATATATATATATATATAAATGAACACACCGCGGCCTTTATTATATATATATTCTTCATTACTCAACGACATGATTATTACAAAAATAGATAAATATAATAAAATAATGCACTGGCAAAGACAGGCAGCAAGATGTTAGTAAAGTTTAATAACTAGTAGCAAACAGAACGAACTAATCCTCATTATTAGTTGTTTCCTCACAGGTTATACCCCACCTGAGAGTGACAGGAGGTATATATATATATATATATATATATATATATATGTGTGTGTGTGTGTGTGTGTGTGTGTGTGTGTGTGTGTGTAAATAACTGTTTTAGGTTACTCGTCTCGGGTTTTTTTCTTTGAGCTACGTACTTTGACTGATGTTCGGGTGCTTAGCTCGTTCTTTTTTTATTACCATTTTTTTCCATCCGCGTATGTACTCGGAGGGTTTTTCGAAACGATTATAACGACAAGGTTACATTTCACTAACGAATTAAAGCACTCTGGCTATTGGGCGTGTATAATGATAACATACATGCTAAAAAGTCTGCCTTCTTCTACCGAGTGCCCATAGCCCAGCGGTAGGATCGCCGACTGACGCCACCTCAGTCGGGTTTCAATACTGGGTTAAAAGCAATCGGAGTCTAACCGTACTGATAAGCTGTGATACAGCGAAACAGATCTGTCTGCGGATGACTATTTACGCCCTCACACCCTGATTGAGCACTCTGGAAGAATGGTAGGCTTTGAAAAACAGTAGCTGCCCTGGCATGTACGCATCGCACATTCACTAATGAATTAGAGCACTCTGGCTATTGGGCGTGTATAATGATAATATACATGCTAAAATGTCTGCCTTCTTCTACCGAGTGCCCATAGCCCAGAGGTAGGATCACCGACTGACGCCACTTCAATCGGGTTTCAATCCTGGGTTTAAAGCAATCGGAGTCTAACCGTACTGATGAGCTGTGTGATACAGCGAAACAGATCTGTAAGTGCGGCCGGTATGCAAGTAAAGTCGTTTAAAACAACGCTTCGAAACAATGCACATTCTCTCCTGGTGAGCCCAAATTTTAATATAAATTCGAGAGGAACACAATAAAAAAAATTTAATGAAGTCATATGATGTAGAGAGGCTCGGTGTAAATCTCATTGGCACAAGGAACATTATACATTCAGCTCGCTTCAAGTGAGTTTCAATTACGTTCTAGTCATTTCCTCCTTATTAGAATTGTAGGTAAAATCGCTATTGTAGTAAATCTGATAACCTGGATCATTTAGCATTGATCCACACTTCACTATGATTAGTAAAAAAAAACTTAAATTAGTGTTTAATATAATCCAAAAATGTGCGTCTTAGTTCTTTCTTTCATTTTTTCCAGTACTCTCTGTATTTCATTCAGTAATCCTCTATTTCTTTTCTTTTTCCGTGGCCATCTTTTTTCATTTTTTCTTTCTTTTGTGTCTTTCTTTTTTTCTGTCTTTCTTTTATTTTTCATTATTTGCATTTTCATTCACTTATCCTTTTTCCTTTCTTTTTCTCTATGCATTTATTCCTTTCCTTTCCTTTCCTTGTTGTGTTATTCTTCATCTTTAATTTCTTTTTTTTTTTTTCAAATGATACTTTTCTTTCTTTCTTTCTTTCTTTCTTTTGCCTTAGCTTTTTATGACTTTGTAGATTTTCTTTTTCAATTGGCAGTTTTTCAATTATTCTCTGTACTTCATTCAATTATACTTTTTTCGCTATTTCTTTTTTTTCCTTGTCCATCTTTCTTTCTTTGTATATTTCTTCTTTCTTTATTTCTTTCTTTATTTTTCATTTTGTTCGTTCGTTCTTTCTTTCATTTTTTCCAGTACTCTTTGTATTTCATTCAAGTATCGTCTAATTTTTTTCTCCATGCACATTTTTCTTTCTTCATTATTTTCTTCATTATCATTTGTATTGCTTGCCCTTCTTTCTTTCTTTTTTCTTTCTTTTTTCTTTCTTTCTTTCTTTCTTTTACTTTCAATTACACATTTTTCTGTCTTTTTTTCTTGCTTTTTTTTGTATTAGCCACTTTCATTTCTTACTTTCAAGTTTGCTTCTTCTCAGTTGCCATCTTATTTTTTTCTTTCTTTCTTTCTTTCTTTCTTTATTTATTTATTTCTTTGTAACTTCATACCCGCTGGATTCTTGATAAGGTAATTAAAAAAAAGCCTATTATAACTGATCATTATCGCTAACCAAGTTCGAGCCTCAGTAGTTGTTCTTGTTAGCCATTGCCAAATTAAGCCAAACTTATCTTTGAGGTAATGGTTAACAAGCTAATTGCGCAAACTGCTGTTCTGTGATTAACTATCTTTCACTAGAGGTAAGTTACCGACTATTAAGCCACACCAATAAAAGTCAATAACGGCAAATATTTGAGAGGGTAGTCAGGTGCGTCTTAGTGTCTTTATAGCCTTGCTTGGGGTAAAACTATTCAAACATAATTATTCGCGAATTCAAATTTTCCATTTTTGCCTTTTGTTGACTTCTCTTCTTCAAAAAAAGTTTCATATCTTCAAACAATACTTTATCATATGACCGTAGCCAACAGCTCACTTGCCACTAGTTATTCAGTAACTAGCAGTATAGCCCGGCGTTGCTCGGGTGCAATGAAAGCTTTAAAACTAATCCATGGTCCTGGAGCTGAGACTCTTTGGACGTTGACACGAAAGACTAAAAAACAATAGTTGTTTCCAGTCAAAGCGAAACCGTAGACTGAAAGAAAAATGAATGGATGTCAGTCAAATTTTGATTTCCAGGTATCGATATCAAATTTTCTGCACGATTGTAAGAACTGCAACTTTGAACCTTCTGAATATCGTTTCTTATGTCTTTGTCTATGAGTGTATCGAATTTGAAATTTACTCAATATTATATTTCGACAGTGACCTCAAGCTTTTGGTCTATCGTAGCATCCGTTTATCACGCAAGATAAAGGTAACACCCTGATTGATCAAAATCAAGTACTTTTGTGTTAAAGTTGAAGTGACCTCTTCAGAGTGCAGGCCTAGTCGATTGTATACGGGTAATGTGAATTTCCGTAAAAAATTTAGAAATTATTGAGAATGGTAATTTTTCACATCAGTTCAGATTCAATTTAATGGCGTAAAATAAGTTTTATATCTTCAAACAGTTTTTATAATAAAAATCACCGTAGCCAACAGCTCACTTGGCAGTAGTTATTATATTCGGCCTGGAAGCTGTGCTGTTTCAGATGGTTGTACTGCTTATGTTGGTTGTTAGGATGGAAAATGTTTCTTTAATACTCCAGATAAACGGCGTAAAATAATGTCAAATGTCTGATTCACTTAAACAGCATCAAATAGCTGTTTATTTTACGCCGTTTAAATGAAGTAGAGACGAAATGTAGCATCTTTATGGTACCCCATCGATTTTTTTTTTCTGTGGTATTCTGACAACCAACAATCACCTTCTGTGAGGGCCGAGAGCCACAGACTGTAGAGAATTAAAAATGTAATCTTGTTAGGGCGTACAACATAATTATTTGCGAATTCAAATTTTCCATTTCTACCTTTTGTTGAATTCTCTTCAAAAAAGTAAACAAACTCCATTCTTCTTATATTTTAATATTCTTTTTCACCTTCTGTAAGACCCGAGAGCCACAGACTCTAGAGAATTACAAAAATGTAATCTTGTTAAGGCGGACATAAGAAAAAAGTGTACATTATGAGGATATTTTGAAGTGATGTTGTTTTATGTTATTTGATAAATTCTTCATTTTTTGGATTCTGTAGCGCTAATCAATGAGATCTAATAACGAACAGTTTTATTTAAATCCTGTAGTAGGAATTCGCCTGAATCTATTTTTAAACTTTAAAAGTGGTTGGCCTAAAACTTTGAGACCATGTGTGACATCCACACGAGAGTCTTGATTTGATGGGGCTATTTAAGAACAAGGCATGAGCTATTATAGTTGATGGTTTAGACATTTTTGAATGAGTTAGGTGTCATGCCTGCCTGACATCTACGTGAGAGTCTAGATCAGATGAACCTTTTAAGGAATAAGGTACGAGTAATTATAGCTGACAGTTTAGATATTTCTTAATGAATTGGATATCATGCATGACAACATTCCTTTGTGAGCCGCTTCTGGTAGTCATGAGTTATGTCATGGGTTATCTCCCTTTAATCCGACTCCGTAAGTTACTTCTTCATCACTGCTCTAGCCTGGTATTGAACTCACAAGGTCAAGTTCATTAAACTAACGAACGCCTTGATGAACAACAGCGATTGAGCTTCTGGGACTTATAAGCCTAATGTTTCAGTACCTTTTTTTTACCAGAGTTCATATTGCAGTTTCTTTGATGGTCTTGATTTTCTCTGGCACTCCGTATTACTAGTTCCCATAATGTGGTCATCTCTATGTTTGGTCAGTTTAGGAGATTTTTGTAGCCTAACATATGCGCTGATTCTTTAAGTCTACGTAATTTCCAGTGGCGTTCTCTATCTATTATTTCAACTTCATCCCATAGGAGGCGGTGACCCCACTTTTTCCTGCATATGTGGTCAAGTACGCCTGATTTTTCTATCTCCCCAGTGATTTTTCTATCTCCCTTGCGATGTTCTTGTAGTCTTACCTTAAGAGGGCGGCCTGATTCTTCTTTATATTTCTTTCCGCAGCTACATGGGATGGTGTACACACAGTCCTTAGTCATGTTCTCTTCTGTTGGGGGTCTTACTCGGGAGAGGTACCAGCGAAGTGTAAAACAACTTCTGAAGATCGTCCTGATGTTATATGGACCACAGATCCTTAGTATTGTTTCATCCATCGGTTGTACTGGATACGTTCTCGGACCAGAGTGTGTCCCGCTTTATCTGCGACTAGATGGGCTTTTCTTGAATTGAAGGCCAGTCTCGGTGCCAAGCATTGGAATCCACAACTCTAACTTTTTGATGTTAATGGTTTTCTCTAGTATTTTTTTACCAGAGTTCATATTGCAATTTTTTTTATCTTAATGGTTTTCTCTAGTATTTTTTATCAGATTGCAATTTTTTTGGCACTAATGATTTTCTCTGGAACTCCGTATTGCTGTTTCCCATATTGTATTCATCTCTATGCTTGGACGTTTTTATAGCATAGCATATGTGCTGATTCTTTAAGTTTACGTAGTTCCCAGTGGCGTTCTCCATCTATTATTTTAACTTCATCTCATAGGGGGCGATGATCCCATTTCTCCCTCCTGGTCAACTACGCCTGATTTTTCTATCTCCCCTCATGTTACAGCCTTGCGATGTTCTTGTAGCCTTACCTTAAGAGGGCGGCCTGTCTCTTCTTTATATTTCTTTTCATAGGTCCATTGAATTTCTTTGAACCATACAAAATCAGTTATAACTGTTACGTACACTGGGGGTATTTCGTCTACGAATATATTGTGTTGAATACACCGGTTCCCGTCCGATCACCGAAGTTAAGCAACATCGAGCCTGGTCAGTACTTAATGGGTGATCATTTGGGAATACCAGATGCTTTAAACGTAAGAACCAAGAATGGTCCACCGGTCATCCAGGTTTGGGGGTTATGTGCAGGGCTAGCAACCCTGCCCCGTAAAAAGCAGTTTGTTACAGAAACAGCAACAAAAAGTTGCTGCCCCATGCACAATTGGGTGTGATGGATAAATAATGACACTGGGGTGTTTGGAGTTTAGTAGTTCCACGTTTTGAATTCATATGATTGATCCCGGGTAGGTGCCATCGCTGCTCATATTCTAATTCCATAGCATAGTTTCTGTTTGAGATAGATTTGTCTAACGTCATAATTCCTGGAACACTTGGCAGAGATCTTTTGTTCTTGTTCATTCTTATACAAACTATTAATATCTATGTCATCAGCGTAGATTCCCACCTATCAGTTTACTGGCACCTGGAGAGAAAAGAGGCAGTCTATTCCAAGGAATTATTTCGGATTATTCTAATAATTTTAGTTTCCTTTATGTGTCCGCAATCAGCACTGTATCGTCTGCGTACCTTATGTTGTTTAAATTGTGTCCTCCAACAACAAATCCTGGCGTGTCAACCTCATACAGAAGGTAGCGGTGGAGAGCGACAAAAAAGAACTACAAATAAACTTTAAGAAAATGAGTGCATGGTCATCAGCAAAATGTCAAATAAATGTGGGAGATACTAGAATCAAGCAAGTACAAAAATTTAAATACCTAGGAAGTGTCCTAACTGAAGATGGAAAGTGCAACACGGAGATCAGAAGGCGAATTGGCATGGCAAAGGACGCGTTCCAGAAGCTGAGCAAAATACTAACACACAGGAAAATCTCACTGGAAACAAAGAAAAGAGTGCTGGACTGCTACGTGATGTCAGTTCTTCAATACGGCAGCGAATGCTGGACAATATCATCGAAAATGAGGACAAAACTGGAAGCGGCCGAAATCTGGTTCTACAGAAGGATGCTGCGGATATCGTGAACTGAACATGCAAACAAGGATGAGGTGTTGGAAAGAATGGCAACAAAGAGGAAATTGATACTGAGCATCAGGAAGAGACAACTTAATTTCCTGGGGCATGCATTGAGGAAGGAGGGCTTGGAGAACCTGATACTGACTGGCCAGATAGAAGGAAAAAGAGACAGAGGAAGGCAGCGGATGACATATTTGCAGGGCCTGATCAGGTGGTTGACGGAACGGAGGTTGACAGAAGTAACGGGAGCAAACATGCTAGGAGCCACAAGGGATAGGGAGACGTGGAGAACCATGATCGCCTACGTCCTGAAAGGACAGGGCACATAGAAGAAGAAGAAGATTCTAATACTTAAAATATAATACAAGTGGACCTCGGGTTAAGTTGTTTTGAATTAAATCGTTCCCGATTATACGTCATTTGGAAAATGAAAATCAAGTTTAAGTAATTTTATTTGATTTTACGTCTGTTCGCCACATTTAATGAAGTCCTACGTTAAAAGCACATAAAATCATGTTCCAGTACAATAAATAAGAATAAAATTATATTTAATGCGGACGATCCACAACTATCTACGTCCGCGATGTAAATAAAAAATTTAATGTAAACATTGGTAAATTTAATATAAATTAGTTTAAATGATTTTAATAACTGTATTATTGTTAATTAAATTGACAAAATCATTTTATTTTATAATTCCTTAGAGCAAACTACATTCACAAATGAAAGAGTCCGTGATGTACCGTAAAGATCATCAAACTGTAAGCATCTACATTTACAAGTATGTGCGTTGTGGTACAGTGAATATCGGTTCGGAACGAGAAACCGGGGAACCGAGTTCGAATTCCAGTTGAATCCATTGTATTCACTTACGCGCAAATACCCTTGGGAAAGATATTAATCCGTCTATTCCTTCCAGTTATGGGTTAAATAGCAGGACAGATTGGGTTCTATAGCCTTGGTCGGCAACCAGTCTACCGTAGAAAGCAATGGCAACCTACTGCGGGATAATCTTCTGCCCAGTCAGTCATGTCTCTTTCGAGACATGATCACGTATGGCAATGCCACTTAACTGACTGACGTACATTTGTTCGTAAATTTAGATTACTTTTTTCTGTAGTATATTAAAAACTAAAATTTATTTGTTTGTAAGCTTAAAACAGATTCTTATTAACCATATATTATTAAAAATGCAAATAAATAAAATACAGAATGAAAATGGTTATTTGTGGTTTAATCTAGTGACGAGAAAATTCGACTTAAGTCGCTTTTCGATTAAAGTCGCCTCTCCTGGAACAAATTACCGTCGTAACGTGAGGTATACCGGTAAGAAGAACAGGTGCCACTCAAGATAGAATATTAATGAATGTGGTAGGAGGATAACGGTTGACACGAGATTTGAAGATGTTCCGATTCAGACCGGCTGCAGTCACTCTCTCACCGGCCTGACGTGGCTTCCCTGTGCCTCTTCTATATATATTTTCACGGCTTCTGCTCCGATGAACTTAGATCACTGGTGACCCCTAGGTACGAATTTGTACGAGATACTTGATTAGTAAGGTTCCACCCTTTTACAGTGAAACCGATAAAACTTAACCGCAATTTCTACACCAACATTTTCTTTTCTCGCATTTCTCGACTGTGAAAATTAACTTTCACATGATTGCTTCCACGACAGCTACAATCTCCAGGAGTTTAAATGTAAGGTCAATAGACACCTCCTAACACACTAACTCGCATCCATTCTCTCAAACACTCTTCCCATCTGCACAACCCTCAACCTCCGTATCCTTACCCGTCTATCACCCGCCTTCTGACATTTCCTACATCTAACCACTCTTTCTCTTCACCTTTCTCTATGTAACCCCCCTGCGCAATAGTGGCAGTGGAATGCCTTGCTTGGGGTGAAATAATTAAAAAAATAGGTGATCTGGGATTTTGTTTTATAGCAAAAGAGGTTTGAGTAAGAAACTGTCTGGGTACAACTTTCTTCCTACTAATCTATTTCGGTGTGGGTTAGTCGAGTTGGTGCACCTGGTATGGCAGCTTCAAGTAGTGAATATCTCGACTTGTAGAACCATGGAATGTAGTTCGCCTGTACATCTACCATGAAAAGTAGACAGCACACTGTTTTTGTATCTTTTATGGGTTTTCCTTTCTATCCCAGTGATTTTGTGTAGAATTTTTCATCGGCAGGTCTTTAAATATATTTCACAACATAATACTGTATCAAATAAATATTTGGCCCACATAAACAACATCCGTCTGGTCCTGGGTATGACGTTCTGAACCCGGCAGCAAGACCTCTGATTGAGAGGTTGTGAGGAGCATGGAACCCCCTCTTAATTGCTGTTGTTCCCAGGTCCATCCTGACTCGGTGTGGTAGCGTCTGTTAGTGACCCAGCTACGGGCAAATAATTAACGCCTCAAATTGGAGCCAGGATATTATGAAAGTATAAAAATACAATTTTATAATAAAAATACTAGCAATACACTTTCTTATTAAAAAAACAATTAACAGTAATACATCCTTTAAAAATTTGACCTGGACTTGAAAGATAGTCAGTCAGTTAAGTGCCATATATGATACACGCTTGGGCGATCATGTCTCTTTCGATCCATGACTGTCTATGTTGCCATTTCTTTCTGTTGTAACCTGGTTCCAAACCCAAACGCAATCAGTCCTGCTGGAGTGTGAAAAAATGAATTCATACATTTCTCAAATGTATTTGCGCGAAAGTGAATGCAACGAATTCAAATGAAATTTGAACTCGGCTACCTAGTTCTCGTTCCACTTCACCACAACGCACACCCATCTGCATAGATAATAATTTAATTAGTGTGTTAATTCCAATTTTAATTATATGACTATCATGAGTATTAATAATTAATTCAAAAGAGAACTTATTGATGTGCAGTTGGAATTTAGATAAAGTATAAAGTCTATTCCCTATCAAAATAATGTCGTAGAAGATTACTGTTTATTACTTATGACCTTTGATTTGCATTTAAATGCCTCGATTATTAAACAAAATTTCATTGTCATAAAAACGCGCGGATTTTGTCAAGTTGAGTGCTCGCTTTGTCGGGCGGGTTATCAATTACGATCCGGACACTCTACTTCACAAAAGAAGTACAAAACACTGCGCCTCCTAGGGTTAACTCTCACAACAGACCTCAAATGGAATGACTATATCGAATCCATAGCTAAATCCGCTGCGAAGAAGGTCGGTTCTCTGTGAAGGGCCAGGAAGATTTTCCCGTTTGAAACAATCCTGAACATATACAAATCTATCATCCGCCCGTGCATTGAATACTGCTGCCATATCTGGTCGGGTGCTTCTGCGATCCACCTAGGGGTCCTTGACAAAATCCAACGGAGAATATGTAATGTGATTGATCCCGACTTGGCAGCTCTGATACAGACACATTCTCACCGGCGAAATGTGGCTTCCCTGTGTCTTTTCTATAAATACTTTCATGGCTTCTGCGCAGATGAACTTAGCTCACTGGTAACTTAGCTCATACATGAATTTGCTCAAGCCACAAGATTAGCAACAAGGCCCCACCCTTTTACTGTGAAACAAATGAATTGTAAACGAAAGTTCTACTTCATCAGCTTCTTCTCTTGCACTTCCTGCCTGTGGAATTCACTTCCGTTTACTTGCTTTCCCGACAGCTACAATCTACAACAATTCAAATGTAAAGTCAATAGTCATCTCTTATCTCACTAACCTGCATTCTTTCTCTCATTCTCCTTTCTTCGCCCACTTCACCCTCATCAGTATTCTCAGCCTTCTCTTACCCACTTCCTGACACCCCCTGTGACCTATGACTCTTTCTCATAACTTACCTCCTATGTAAACCCCTACTCAACAGTGGCAGTAAAATGCCTTGCTTGGAGAGACACGATTATAAAAATAAACAACAACAAAAAACTGCCCACAGAAACAATCATATTCAGAATTTCTTTGAAAATCGTGTAACAGTTTCAGTTTGCAGGAGTTACTTTCTGTAGATATGCGTGGGTATGTGTAGGTTAGTCGTAAGTATATACAGAATTTGCACGTGAAAACCCGAGTTCGAAGTTTGTTAACTTTCGCACGAATAGCTTTGGTTAAGGTGTAAATTAAACAAGAAAAGAAATTTAAATACCTTGGAAGAGTTCTGATTTCTGTTAGAAGAGCTTCCGAAGTAAAATTTAACATCATTTGCGCTTCATAAGCAATACTTTCGGACACACATTGGCCATTCAATAGGCAGTTTTTATTTTTATTTTTTTCGACAACTGCAATTATTTTTAGAAGAGTCATTTATGCTATCAGTTGGGTGACGGATGTTGCTTGTTTGTTTAAGTTTTTTTAACAGCATATCAACACCTCTGTGGGTTATTTAATGCCAAAAAGCTGGGGTTTTAAGGCATTTTATATTTTTTTTTTTTTAATCATTTCACCCCGAGCAAGGCAGAAACGCCACTGATGTGCAGGGGGCTACATAAATGTAAAAAGATTAAGTAGAAAAGAGTGAGGAGTACAAGCTAGTTAGAAAGGAGCAATAGAAAGCTGAGATAGCAGGTGCGATGACAGATACATAGGTGGAGAGAAAGTGAAGGTTATACAGGGGAGTGGAGAGAGCTAGAGTCCAGTGGTTAGTAGATGAGTATTGACTTTGCATTTAAATTTCTGGAGGTTGTAGCCGTCAGGAAAGCAAGAATACGGGAGTGAGTTCCACAGGCGGGAAGTGCGAGAGAGGAAGCTGCAGGAGTAGAATTGTCGAGCTGCAGGAGTAGAATTGTCGAGCTGCAGGAGTAGAATTGTCAAGCTGCAGGAGTAGAATTGTCAATGTTCGATTATAGTGAGAAGGTTGACTTAGTCAGATTTTAATTAAATTTTTTTGTTTTAATTATTTTTATTTTAGAAAACTAAAAATGTTTTCTAGTTTTGTATTAAAAATGTTTTGGTGAGAATTCTTTTTCTTTTGAAAATGTGTTATGGTAATAATTTTTCTTCACAAATATATTGTTGTTAATAATTTTTTCCTTCAAAAATGTATATTTTCCTATAAAAGTCTATTTTTATGTATCAGTCAGTTCAGTGCCATACGTGAAACACGTTTTGAGCGATCATGTCTCGAAATGAGACATGCCCGACTAGGCAGAAGATTATCCCGCAGTGGGTTGCTATTACTTTCTGCGGTAGACTGGTTGCCAGCCAAGGCTATGGAACCCAATCTATCCTACTATTTAACCCATAGCTGGAGGGAAGAGACGGATTAATACCTTTCCCAATGGTATTTGTACGTAAGTGAATGCAAGGAATTTAACTAGAATTTGAACTTGGCTCCCCGATTTGTCGTTCTGAGTCGATATCCATTGCACCACAACGCACATATATATATATTTTTATAAAAGTCTATTTTTATACTTTCATATTGTTTTAACTCCAGTTTGGGAGTTAACTATTTGCCCATAGCTGGGACCCTAACAGGTGCTACCACTCCGAGTAAGGGCTAACTTTGGAACAACAGCAATTAAGAGATGGTTCGATGCTCCTCACAACATCTCAGTCAGAGGCCTTGCTGCCAGATGCAGTTTAACGTCACACCC
The DNA here is from genome assembly GCA_037127315.1 of Ascarosepion bandense. Lineage (NCBI taxonomy): Eukaryota > Metazoa > Mollusca > Cephalopoda > Sepiida > Sepiidae > Ascarosepion > Ascarosepion bandense. The sequence goes on along the minus strand of JBBBDQ010001918.1, from coordinate 3,771,492 downwards.
AGGAAAAGACGGATGTTGTTTATGTGGGCTAAATGTTTATTTAATATCATAGCATTATGTTGTGAAATATATTTATCTAAATTTTTAACGCAACTATAACTAACTTTAACATTGTTTTCGTTGAACTGTTTTTTTTTTTTAGTGTGGATGAGTTATAGAAATGTTTGTGAATTTAGTTAAGGAATAGTTTACCAATGTTAGTTTGGATGTTAAGAGGGAAGGGTGGGTTAAACCAAATAATGTTATGTTTACGTGATTTCTGCTTACTGCTGCCTGCCTTGTTTTTAACAGAGTATTCTAAACTAGTGTTTTTCTTTTAAGCATTAATGTATTTAATTCTAAAATTGACAATTCTAAAACCAAATATATTAATGCTTTAAATACATTAATTTTACTTTAGAAGCTAAGATTTAACAATCACATGTTGTTTTTAAACAACAGTAAATATAACAAATGTTCTGTTTTATCCATACTTTACTGGAAATGAAAAAACAATAAGCCAATTATTACCTGGAATATGGTAGCTGAATTTAAACTTTACAGCGGATAAATGTAATAAATGCCTTTGAGAAAAACTTGTCATCCTAAACAATATCAATAATCCAAATTTGCTAAATAAAAATGATTTAATGAGCACATGCTGTCATGGAAAAAATACGTACTTAAATTCTTAAACCCAGATTGATATAGATTCTTCTTTATACGTTTGCCTTTTCTTTCTTTCTTTCTTTCTTTCTTTCTTTCTTTCTTGTTTTACCCCACAAATGTTATTTTAATAAGCATGAATTAAGTCCCTTTTATCTTTGCTCCTTATATTCTTAAATTTTAATTTTTAATTCTAAATTTTACTTTTTAATTCTTAATTTTTATTTTCATTTTTAGCTTATTTTATTTAACATTTAAATTTTTTATCTACATGTAATATTTGAATTTTCAAATTTTTACGTTTTATGATTTACGCCCCTTCGATTTCTGTTCCCTGCATTTTATTATTGTTAATATATTTTTATTTTTATTTTAAATTTAAATTTTTATCTACATGTAGCCGTAGAAAATTTAAACTTTTAATCTTGTTATTAAAAGAAGTAGTAATTTTACTTTATAAATTTTGATTCCCATGGACATCGAATGAACTTAAGTTTAAATCTATTAAATAGTCAGTTTGAAATATGCACCTGATGTTTGCATAATGCATGAAACATCGAGTCATGCCATAGACGTAAGATAATATGCATATTTATTACTAGATATGTAATACAGCTCTCTTCATACATTGGGCACTGCTCTATAAACACCTGAATAATATTACTTTACACACACACACACACACACACACACACACACACACACACACACACATATATATATATATATATATATATATATATTCTAAACATATACTGTTAAATATAAGAGACAATGGATGTCTATTATGTTTAATCATGATCCGTTCTAAACTTTAATTTCAGTTGAAAATAAAGACAAAAATTATCCAACACTTTATAAAAAATTATCCAAATGTTGGAGAATTTTTGTCTTTATTTTCAACTGAAATTAAAGCCAAAATACGATGTTTAGAACGGCTCAGGATTAAACATAATAGACATTTATTGTCTCTTATATTTAACAGTATATGTTTAGAAAATTTTCTGCTGCCTCTATACTATATATATATCCATATATATGGATCATTAAACAATCAATCAATCAACCAATCAATCAATCAATATAATATATATATATATATATATATATATATATATATATATATATATATATTGATTGATTGATTGGTTGATTGATTGATTGTTTAATGATCCAGTCCGTGAATGGCGAGGATAATCCAACAGAGTGTACTTAATATAAAATATTAAGTGCTGTATTTGTATAGAGAGCTCAACGGATGTTATCCAGAGCAATATGATATTTATAAAGGAAAACTCAATACATCATTTAGATTGGTTATAAATTACAATTAATTTCTATGAGCTAATTTAGATCATAGAAATGAATTATAATTTATAACCAATCTAAATGATGTGTTGAGTTATCCTTTATATATATATATATATATATATATATATATATATATATATATATATATAATAATAATAAATAATATAAATATTCATTTAGCTGCTCGAGTGAAACTTACGTTTCAGCAATGGAATACAAAGAAAATTAGGTTGGTTCACTACAATGCGCATAGTAAGGCGCTTTGTGCCCTTCAACGTCAGGGATGTAGATCGTCTAAAGACTTTCCGTAGAAATAACGATAGAACCGCGAGAGGCTTGCGATATTTCGTCTTCAAGAAAGGGCTTGTACAGTGGAAAATAATTTTTCAGCCAGAAGGACGCGGAGACGCTTTTGGATTCTATCGAGTCTTCAAAGTAGAGACTGAACAGCTCCTGGCCATATATGGCATTAGTTCTGAGTTTTATGCCTGAACTGACGCTTTTAAAAATAAAAGAGAGTAGGAGCAGTCAGATACTTACTGGTGCGGTCCTGAGAGCCGAAACTTGTGTTAATGAATGAAGGAGATGATTCACGCAGCAGAAATGTGGTTTTACAGAATGATGCTGAGGATTCCATGGAGAGAGCGCATGCGCAACGATGAGGTGTTTGAGAGGTCGCAAACGAGAAGAAAATTGATTATAAATATCAGGAAGAGAGAAATGACGTTTTTGGGACACGTAATGAAGAAGGAGGGCTTGGAGAACTTGATATCCACAAGTCGGATAAATGGAAGGAGAGACGGGAAAAAACACCGCGAGAGGTACTTGTTTGCTCTGAGCAGGTGGTTGACAGATCGGGGCTTAGAAGATACCAAGAGAAAAAATTATTGATAGCGACAGACAGAGCCATGTGGATGTCCATGATCGCTTACGTCCTGAAGGGACACGGTACATAAAGAAGAAGAAGAGGTTAAATATGGCTAATAGCTACAAAGGATAGGAAGTTGTGGAGAGCAATGTTTTTCACTGAATATGCTATCTTTGTATTAATCCTTTCAAAAGAAAGAATGTGTTTAATAAGATTTCCTGAGGTTATATATTTTTAAAATATACCGAATTTACTATGCATTGACAAAATATCGATCGAATACACATTAGCTATATTTCAACATATTACTTTTCGAGGAAACGTCTATGCTTGGGTTTTATTTTGATTTCTATTCTTATGGTTGTTCGTTTCTTTATTCTTATGCTTTTCCTGAACATTTGGAACAGCTTTTCTTTATTTTTAGGTCACAACAGAGTGACTTTGAGTGACAGTAAAATTTGTCATGCTATATAGACACTGATTCACATAATTCTCGGTCGCACGGTGTTGAATGTGAACACCCAACTCTCCAATTTCTCGTAATCCACTCTTTTTCTTCTTCTAATCTACTCATTCTCTCTCTTTTTGTTCTTTTTATATTAATCCACTCTCTTGTTCCTCTATCCCGTTTTTTTCTAATATTCCTCTTCTCCTCTTCCTTTCACTTATTTCACACTTTCTCTTGACGTTTGTTTTCATCTTAATATTCCATTTTTTAAAACGCTCTCTTCCTCCTTACTCTCCATTTCTATTCCCTCTCCCTTACTTCTTTTTCCTTTCTTTTAATTCTCTCTTCTCCTCTCCTCCTTTATATTTGTTCACTCTCTCTCTCATTTCTTACTTCCCCATTCTCTTAAATTTTTCCCCATTTCTCCATTTTTTTTTTACTCTCTCTCTCTCTCTTAACTTCCACTTTAATCTTACTTCCTCACTCTCCTAAGATTTTTTTTCTATTTTTTCCATTTGTCATTACTCTCTTATTATCTTTAATCTCTCTCTCTCTTTCTCTCTCTCTCTCTCTCTCTCTTTATGCTTACTTTCCATTTCTGTTGACACTCTATCTCTTCTTCCCCTCCCTTTCACATTATTCCCTCTTTCTCTTAACTCTCTCTTAATTTATCTATATGTCTGCTCTCTTTCTCTCTTTTTTCCTTACGTTCCTCACTCTTCAGAAATTTCTCATCGTTTTCTATTTTCCCTTACTCCTCCTCTCTCTTAATCTCTCTCTTTCTCCTCACTTTCTCTTTATATTTAATCTCTCTCTTTCTCCATATTCTCTTATTTGTCCTCTTTGTACCATTCTCTTTCTGCACCTCCCTCACTCTTGATTATTTCCCACTATCACTTTTCCCTACACCCCATTTCCTTACTCTCCATTTCTTTTTACTCTCCTTTTATTATAACTCAACCTCACTCCTGCTTCTTCCTCTCCATTCTATCTTTCTCCTTACTCTCCGTTTTTACTCTCTCTTTTACTTACCCTTTCTTCCTCCTAACTCTTTGCTTCTCCTAATTTGTCTTAATCCCACGTTGTTTTCATCTCTCTTACCTACTCCCCCATTTCTTCTCATGCTCTCTTTATCTTCCTTCTAGTCTCTCCTCCTTTCATTAATTTCTCCCATTCTCCTCCTACTCTTTCTCATTACTGTTTCATTTCTCTTCTTTTTCCTCTTTAATTTATTCTCCTTTTATCTCTCTTTCTACCTTCTTACCCACTGTTTCATTTTTTCCTTCAAAACGCTTTTTTTTCATTCCGTCCGGGATTTCTCGTTTACGCCCAATACCACGACGTCATACCTTCTCTGCTTTCAACTTAATAAATTACTTATTTACTTATTTATAACTTGGCATAAACACAAATATTATCTAAATATATATTTAATATATCTGTTTACTTTTTTAATTAAAAAATAGAGGTATACTTTTCTCGATCGCGCTTTGACGTCGAGTGGAAAACTGTGTATTTTTGTTCCTCTATTTATCATTGGCTGTTGGGCAAAAAGCAACGCTCGCGACTGTTTGTAATAAAATGCATTGATAAACATGGAAATAAGAAAACGATATCAAAACTTGCTTGACAATTTACATCAGTCACCTCGCCTGTAAAACATATGCAGAGGCATAAACTTGAGATATTTTAATGGCTTTTTTCGGTGGATTTGTTGTCAAATTTGGCTCATATACGTCTGCCGTATATATTATAAATATAGTTATATTCAAATTCCGTAACATATATATATATATATATATATATATATATATATAAATTTATATTTATGTGTGAGAGAGAAAGACAAGCAGAGAGAGAGAGAGGTATGGTAAGGGTAAGATTGTTATCAATCATAGATAGAAACCCATCTGAAGATATAATAATCATGTATGAAGAAAACGAAAATGATATCAGCGAAATAGAATAGTTATTAATACAAAATGGAAGACATAGATAGATAGATATGATTAGACATAGATAGATAGATAGATAGATAGATAGATAGATAGATAGATAGATAGATAGATATGATTAGACATAGATAGATAGATAGATAGATAGATAGATAGAGAGAGAGATAGATAGATAGATAGATAGATATGATTATGTAGATAGATAGATAGATAGATAGATAGATAGATGGATAGATATGATTAGACATAGATAGATAGATAGATAGATAGATATGATTAATACATAGATAGATAGATAGATAGATAGATAGATAGATAGATAGATAGATAGATAGATATGATTAGACAGATAGATAGATAGATAGATAGATAGATAGATATGATTAGACATAGATAGATATGATTAGACATAGATAGATATGATTAGACATAGATAGATAGATAGATAGATAGATAGATAGATAGATAGATATGATTAGACATAGATAGATAGATAGATAGATAGATAGATAGATAGATAGATAGATAGATAGATATGATTAGACATAGATAGATAGATAGATAGATAGATAGATAGATAGATAGGTAGATAGATAGATAGATAGATAGATAGATAGATAGATAGATAGATAGATATGATTGATAGATAGATAGATAGATAGATAGATAGATAGATAGATAGATAGATAGATAGATAGATAGATTATGATTAGACATAGATAGATAGATAGATAGATAGTTAGTTAGATAGATAGATAGATAGATAGATAGATAGATAGATAGATAGATAGATAGGTAGATAGATAGATAGATAGATAGATAGATAGATAGATAAGTATGATTAGACATAGATAGATAGATAGATAGATAGATAGATATGATTAGACATAGATAGATAGATAGATAGATAGATAGATAGATAGATAGATAGATATGATTGATAGATAGATAGATAGATAGATAGATAGATAGATAGATAGATAGATAGATATGATTAGACATAGATAGATAGATAGATAGATAGATAGATATGATTAGATAGATAGATAGATAGATAGATAGATAGATAGATATGATTAGACATAGATAGATAGATAGATAGATATGATTAGACATAGATAGATAGATAGATAGATAGATATGATTAGACATAGATAGATAGATAGGTAGATAGATAGATAGATAGATAGATAGATAGATAGATAGATCTGAATGATATAAATATATTGCCAGTGTACGATTGAGATGGATTTCGAGACGCTCCTTGGAATGATATTCTCAAGCCTCCTCTTCAGAACTGTGCCACAGAGGTTTCCTCTTGAGTCAAAGTCGGCATTGAAGTTTTAGTACTTTCTCGCAAATACCAGGTAAATCTATAATCTTCTTCTTGGCTCATACAGGCCTGTTCAGCCGCTATAGCCAACAGGAACCGCTTTCCGATCACAACAGACGCCTATGTTAATATTTTGTTTGCTGGTAGATTGAGGCACTGTACAGTCTCTAAGTTTGGTTCAAAAGACTATTTGTGTTAAACAAGAGTAAATGTTCTATTCCTCCTCTCTTCACTTAACTGAATGTACTATCTTTATCTGCCGATAAAGGAAAATGTTTTGCTCGTAAATTCTCTTCAAATTCTACTCTTGACTCAACTAAAGATACGTATAAAAACTAACTTTCCACTTAGAATTGAGTTCACGCCGAGCAAAGCAAGACCACCACTGGTGCTCACGGGGTTACAGTTAGAGAAAAAACAAGGCACAGAGGATATCGAAGAAATGATAAGCGATGGATAAGAATAAAGTGGATAGAAGATGACAATTGACGTTGCATTTAAACTTTTGGAGATTTTATCCACAAGGGAAACAAGTAAACAGAAGGGAATTCCAGAAATGGGATGTGCGAGAAAATAAACTTTAAAGTAGAAGAGGTTGCATTTAAATATTTCGGTGGTAGCTTGATGCCAATCTAGTGACATGAGTAAATACATGTGGTCGGGAAACCAAAGAAAAAATCTCGTCAGAATAGTAGCCATAACCCGAAAATCGGCAGTTAATTAAGTGCCATACGTGATACACGCTTGGGCGATCATGTCTCGAAAGTGACATGACTGACTGAGCAGAGGATTATCCTGCAGTAGGTTGCCATTGCATTCTGCGGTTTACTGGTTGCCAACCAAGGCTATAGAACCCAATCTGCCTTATTATTTAACCCATAACTGGAGGGAAGTGACGGATTAATATCTTTCCCAATGGTATTTCTGCGTAAGTGAATACAATGGATTTAACTGGAAATGGAACTCTGCTTTCTGATTTCTCGTTCCGAGTCGATATCCACTGCACCACAACGCACATCCTGAAAATACTTGTAGAAAAAACAGGGGAAAGCCACATCACGTCGGTGAGAAAGTAACTGAAGGCAACCTGGCAAGTTCTGGTCTCTTACATTGCAGATCCTGTTTTGGTTTGTTTGTTTGTTTGTTTCGAGGTTTAACGACCTATCAATCCTTATGGGATCATTTAAGGTCATAACCAATGATTTTGTGTCAGGTTATTTTTACAACATTTTTCTTTTTGCGTATCAAAATTCATTGGGATTTTTTTAAGAGCAGGGTCCCCAAGTCCTACCCTTATTATTTAACCCAAAACTAGAGGGAAGGGACGGATTAATACCTTTTCCAAGGGTACCAGTGCTTAAGTGAATGCATGGTATTCAACTGGAATTCGAACTCGGCTCACCGATTTCTCTTTCCGAGCCGATATCCACTGCACCACAACACACATCCGTCACTAAACGCTTACAGTACCTGGTATTCGCAAGCGGTCACCCATATAAGTACTGACCAGGCTCAACGTTCGGAGAATTTTTGGATTTTGCTGAGAAACTCATGATGAATAGTAGAAGCAACCGACCAGATGTGCCAACAGTATTCAATGCACGAAAGAATGGTAGATTTTTAAACGTGCAAAATGGATTCTGACGAGAAAAAACTTTCTGGTCCGACACAGTGACCAAACCTTCCTAGCAGTAGATGCAGCTATGGATTTGATGTAGCCATTTCATTTGTGAGATTAAGGCCAATGAGGCGAAGTGTGTTGCTTTCTAGGAGACTAGCGTCATTCATTCTGATGGTAGGAAAGAAAGTTTCTCTATGGTGGTTAAATGAAAACATCCACGTGTTGGTGGCATTTACAAGCCATTTTCTATCCCATTCAATCTCAGATTTTAGCTTTTTTTGAAAGGAAGCAGCCATGTTTACTTTTTTCAGCCTTGACAGATTTTTTTATTGAGACGGGAGTAAATGGTGGTGTCATCTGCATAGATGCCTACTTATGAAATGATTACATCAGGAAAGCCATTAATAAAGATCAGAAAAAGCGTAGGGTGTAAGATATAGCCTTGAGAGACACCCGCATTCGAATGAAGGGTTTTTGTAGTTTGCCTGTTCATGGTTTATGCTATTTTTCGCAGCTGATAAAGTAGAATGTGTTGCTCGTAAATTCTCTTTAAACTCTACTCTTGATTTATCTAGCATATCTTTGCCTGACTTTCTACTAACAAAACATCTAGACTTGATGGTAACTTTCTAACTATCAGTCTATTTAGCCTTCTAACTATTTTTAGCAAAGTCTTAAGGACTCTAATTAATACATATCATAGTGTCATCTTTCATATAATCGAGATGATTTTCTATGTTAACTGCATAGGTACACATCCTCCTGCATTTGTATTGCCCTTTCCGATAACTGAGCATAAATACTGCGTTCCTTGTTCCAGTGTCCTTGATGAAATCGCGCTGTTCTTGTCCTATCTCCGGCCTAAATCCAGAAGATGAGTTTTGTTTTGTGACTCATAACTTTGCACCTGGTTTCTTGAGCAGTGCTATGAAAATCGACCTACTTAGATCTTCCGACATTTATGATTTCTGTAATTTTCTCTATGCCGAATTAGTCTAAGGCTGTCAGCATCTCTATTACAATATCGTCTGGTCCTGCTGCTTTGTTTCGATTCAATTTGACCAGTGCAGCTTCAACTTCGGTTTTTAATATTTCTGGCTCTTTAATATTTCTATGTATTGTCGGTTGCTCTCTCTCTCTCTCTTGTCATGGAAGAGAACTCTAATATATTCTTACCATTGCTGAAGTATTTTCTCTTTCTCTAATATGTTATACATCCTGCTATCTTTTGTCCTGTTTTTCTCTTATATTTTTATGCGTGTCACCTTTATAAGTCATGCTCACTCTCTATTTTAGCACACTTGTCATTGAGATATTTTTATTTAGCCTGTCTACATTTTCTCCTTATTTCCTTGTGCAGTTTTCTGTATTCCACACCATCTCTTGGCATTGTTTTCTGTCTCTTTTGTATCATGACGAGAATCTCATCTGTGATCCCCTCATTTTTCTTTCTGCGTCTTTTTTTTTTTGTTTTCTTTTTTTGATGTTTTCGTTTGCTGATGTCACTAATACTTTTGTTGTGTGTCCCAATTTTGAGTTTCCGTTTCCGATTTGTCACTTTTATTTGTTTTACACACTGTCCTTATATTTTTCTTGCATGTTGAGGTCGTTCACGATTCTGTTGCATTGCAGTCTAGTTGCTGCACTAGGCTCCTTTAGTCTCCGAAATTTCATCCCCAGTTTGCGTATAACCGAGTGGTGGTCGCTTCCGTAGTTGCCATTTGGATAAATGTTTCAAGGAACAACTGCATACCTGAATCTCATGTTTATAGTTATGTAACCGATTTGGTTTTGCGTGTCCCCTTTTTGTCTTTTCCATACGCATAATCGTCTTGGGTGTTCATGAAACCAGGTGTTTCTTATTACCTGGTCATTTGCTGTTCACAATTAGACCCATTTTTCTCCGCAGTCATTAAGGTTTCCTAGTCCTAAGTTGTCAACTGTTGCACCTTTTCTCTCCTTGCCTCAGGTCTCTTATAATAAATCTAATTTCTGGAGGCTTACTCTGAGCCTTAGCGTTGTTCACTATGGAGTAGAAAAAATCTATTTCCTCCTCAGTACTTTGCGTTGTCGGTGCATACACTGCTATAACAGCTATGTTGAAGAGCTTCCCTTTCAGTTAGACCACAAGAACTTTTCGGATAACTGGCAGTACCCCAGAACGCATTTCTTCATGTCTTGGTATAGTATCAAGCCGGCTCCTTTTTTTTATTATTTTTACCGTCTGTGTATATGATCCTGTGGGTGTCACTGACGAAATCGCTGCTGTTTGGCCACCTATGCCTAAAATGTTGATATTCTCTCTGATCATCTTCTGTTTGACATCGCCAGCTGTCCGAAGTTGGTTAACGTTTTGACTTTCCATGTCCCAAGAATTATTTTGTATCTGGTGCGAACAGTCGCAAGAGAACGGTCCAGGGAGAACTGTCGCTCATATCGTCCTTTTCAGACGTGGGATCAGTTGGGTTGAATTGTGTCCCTTTTACGCCGTTGGCGCTAACAGTCGCTCGATGTCGGTCAGATGGCATCACGCCGTTCAGATAAATAATTTGATTGTTGATTGCCATAATAGTTCTTGTGATTAATAGTGGAGTGGTTTCCCTTCGCATTCTCTGCAGTGATTTCTCAAGGCATCGCCTCTAATTATCTTGCCGTTGACATTTCGAGAGTTCTTCCGCCCTTTGTTGGTCTTATTTTCTGTCCTCCCGGATTGCTATCATCCCGCTTCGTTCACAATACCATGAAATTCGATAACCGTTTAGGTCGACAACCAGAGATTAAATTTGTTCTAACAGCACATATACAAAATAAAGACAATTTGTTAAAAAAAAAAATTAGATCAACCAGGTACAGAAATTTGAATACCTGGGAAGTATTTTAACAGCAGACGGAAAGTGCGACACTGAGATCCGAAGGAGTCTTGGCTTGACCAAGAAAGCAATCCGAAGTTTAAGTAGAGTATTGAGAAACACGAAAATTTCATTGAAAACAAAGAAAAAGGACTGGATTGTTATGTATCTGTCCTCCTATATGTCATCGAATGCTCAAAGATGAAAGAGAGACACGAAAGTTCTACAGAAGGATACTGAGGATATCATGAACTAAACACATGAGGAACGAGAAGGTTTTAGAGAGGGCTCAAACGAAAATGAAACCTATACTTAGCTTCAGAAAGAGATAGATGAGGTTCCCGGGACACGCAATGAGAAAGGAGACTGTTGTGGGGCGTTACCCACTTAACTATGGACTCTTCCTATCTGTATATTAACTGTGAGTTAATCGCTCTCGTGGCTTCAGTTCAGCTTAGCACAGTCTGTCTGTCTGTCAGTCACTAGTAAGCCAAGGTTTTTTTTTAATCATATCACCCCGAGCAAGGCGGTAACGCCACTGATGTGTAGGGGGCTACATAAGAGTGAAGAGATTGGAAAAGAGAACCGGGCGATAGTTTAGTCTGTCTACTCTAATTGAAAAAAAAAACAAAGTGAGAAGATTAGAAAAGAGAAAACCGGAAACTGCATCCTAAACAGGAAACAAGGGATGAGCCTTTTCACCTGTTCAATAGATGTGGGTGGAGTGTGAACCGGGCGATAGTTTAGTCTATCTACTCCAATTGAAAAAAAATAGATTATATTTACTCTTTCCTCTGGCATCTATTTTTTTTTGACTTAATATATGTTGTTAACCTTACCACCGTGTTTCGAGTTATCATTTCCTGGTCCCATCACCGGTCCACATCAGAGAGCTTGGAGAATTTAATACTCACAGGAAGGATAGAGGGAAAGAGAGACAGGGAAAAGCAAGGTGAGATATACTTGATTGACTTGAGTAAATTGAGGGTGGATTTGGGTTTGGGAGAGATACCATGAGGGAAAGGTTTCAGAGCGACAAGGGACATGCAAGACAGAGGATACGGCACATAAAGAAGAAGAAGGTTAACTGCTGATGTGTTCATGATTATTACTAAGAGAGTATATAAAATTTTAGATAAGTATGTTGAAGTGGATATCGGCTCGGAACGATAAATCGGAGAGACGAGTTCAAATTCCAGCTGAATTCATTGCATTCACTTATGCGCAAATACCCTTGGGAAAGGGATTAATCCGTCTCTTCTTTCCAGTTATGGGTTAAATAACAGGAGAGATTGGATTCTATAGCCTTGGCTGGGAACCAGTCTACCGCCGAAATCAATAGCAACCTACTACGGGATAATCTTCTGCCCACTCTTTTGAGACATGATCGCCTTAGCGTGTTTCACGTATGTTGAAGCACGAAAGTAATTGAATGTGTTTAGCATACGAGATTTCTTCACAACTTGAAGGGTTATGGTATTTCCGGGCGATTTTTTTAACTGATTCAGTCTTCCTCATCACATCGAGAAACGAATGTGATCTTTACTGGTCACTCTTCTAGATCTATTCTTCTATAAATTTTAAAACTTATTCAGTGTTCTCCAAGGCTTTATCCTAGGGTCTATGATTTTCTTTATTTTGATAAAGGAGCTTCCTGATGTTATCAATTCTCAGCGCAGTGTTTTTATGCTGATGACACGGCTATTTAATTCTGTCTGATCGATTCGATAAGGGTAAATTGGCAGCTGATTCAAAAAATGATATACGATCTGTTGTTAAATGGGGTAAGGTGCGGCTTGTTAAGTTTAACGCCTCCAATACGAAAATGATCTCTTTTAATCTGCTTTTTATGTCATTCCAAGACGGCCAAAATTTGCATGTGTGCAAATATGTCCTCGTTTTGGACGAGATAGGCATGTATAAATTGTGTCTTCAGTAGCGGCCATATTTCTTTTTTTGTTATTATCTTACAAGCAAGACATGTTCGCGCTCGTTTGGAATTCTGAGGTAAGTCATGTCTTTCGTTACACAAATATTGCTTTTTTTGACAAATTTTTTTATAGCAAGGCACGATAATTTTTCTCGACAGTTGATTTTTTCTCTTTACTTCAGCAAATTTTGTTAAAAATGACTGACAAGGTGCTGTGGCTAAGTTTTTTTTTTTTTTACATAATTTTTCATGTATTTTTTCTTCTTTTCAGTGCTTAAATTATATAAAATTGTCCGAATGTTTTATATATCCAAGTATTTCGGCTAAACTTTTAGCCATTATGGAGGTTTAATTATATTTTACTTTTAACTGAATGTATAGAAAAATTCACTCTCTGTATATTTATGTCCTTTCATCATCTGGTTTTCTTCTCATTTTCATTTCTTTCCCCTTTTTTACTTTTTACCCTATAACATTTCTTCTATGGCTTCCTTAGTTCACTTTCATCCTTGTATTTTTGTGCTCACCTAGTTTCATTTCCCATCAGTATGGCTAATACTAACTTCTATGACTGTTATTCACTGCGCAGTCTTTGGTTAACTTATTTTCGTAACATGATATGGAAAGATTATATTGAATCAATTTCTAATTCTGCGGCTTGGAAAGTTGACTGCTACCTCTGGACATTGACTTTAATATTCTCTTATATATATTTAAAAAACAGTAGCTACTCTGGAATCTACACATCACTCATTCTGTAATGAATTAGAGCACTCTAGCCACTGGCGTATGATACATCACACGCTAAAAGTCTGCCTCCTTCTACCGAGCGCCCATAGCTCAGAGGTAGAATCGCCGACTGACGCCAGATTGGTCGGGTTTCAGTCCTGGGTAAAAAGAAATCGGATGTCTAACCGTACTGATGAGCTGTAATACAGCTAAACAGATCTGTTTGCAGATTATTATTATTATTATTATTATTATTATTATTATTATTATTATTATTATTATTATACACACACATATATATATATATATATATATATTGTGTGCTTGGAGTTTCAAACCAAACAAAAGGGGCAGTGCGCTGGGAGGCCAGCTGTTTTTTTTTTCTTTCATTTTTTCTTTGGTCGCCTCAAAGAAATGGATTTCAGGTTTCCTTTTCTCGGCCCGTTACACAGGGCAGTTGTGAAACAGACACCAACTTATCCGCTTCTCCTTTGTCTTTGCCAGTCTGTCTATCAATTCACAACTTCGACATAGCCAATCCACCGAAAAAACCCGCACTGACAGCAGCGCTGGCACCTGCTTTTTATGTCATTCCAAGACGGACAAAATTTGCATGTGTGCAAATATGTCCTCGTTTTGGACGAGATAGGCATGTATAAATTGTGTCTTCAGTAGCGGCCATATTTCTTTTTTTTGTTATTATCTTACAAGCAAGACATGTTCGCGCTCGTTTGGAATTCCGAGGTAAGTCAGGTCTTTCGTTACAAAAAGTGTTCGATACAATTATATTATATTCAGGCGATTTTTAATAACTGATTTTACAGTTTACCGTTTTTCTTTTTAAGAACCCTCTTGTAACGGTGTTTTATTTGAACGTTCATGTGGCAGGGAATTTATGAACATGCAATTCTTAAATTAAAACGGATTATGGCGTTTTCATCCATGGTTGTTTGAACCTAAGAAGTATTTCTTAGTGAGGATGCATTTCGTAATAATTTCCGTTCTTTCATTTAACAGTTCGGCTTTATTTGAGAATATCATAATTCCTAATTTTTCTTCTTGGCACAGTCTACATATATATATATATATATATATATATATGGATCCATTCTTCATAGATATTTGAGTGTGTGAACACAAGAATTATATGTGGATACAAATGGATGGATGGAATGGATGGATGGATACATAATACATGTGTATGTACTCATATATATATAAGTACGGACATGCCTGTAGGGAAATATACGTATGTATGTGTGTAAGTATGCAAATATATGCATATTTTGTGAGTATATGTGAGATTTATTAATATACTTGCGTAAATATATGTCACTACTAATTATACGCGTAAAATCCGATCTTCATAAAAAAATATATGTGAGTATGCGAACGTAAGATTTGTATGTGAGCATAGATGGATGTGTGTCTGTGAGTATATGTAAGTATATATGCACAGACGCATTTGTGTGTACATATGTAAATATATGGACATGTGTGTGTGTGTGTGTGTGTGTGTGTGTGTGTGTGTGTGTGTGGATATAAATAAGTTATTGTGTTAATATATAGGGTTACACGTATATAGGTATCCATGTGCTTGTGAGTGGGCATATAATGAGTTTATGGTCACTATCCAAGAATGATGACCTCTTTTTGACCGGTCTAGATGTCCCCAACTGAGATAACGCTAAAGTCTCTGTTTTAAATCATGTTACTTATTTTCCAAAGAAATGTTTATTCCGGGAAAATATTTATGCCGAATGAAACGAATGTCGTCTCATTAAATGAGCTAATTTAGGGCATGGATAATTTATAACCAAATCTAAATGGTGTGTTCAGTTTTCCTTTAGATATATATTATTATAATGTCATTTTCAATCATATTTCGATTTCTGCTATGGTCGCAACCAAGTCTGCGGGAAGACCTAAGGCAGGTCGTGGCGTGTTGTTATGGCTCCATTTCATGTTTTTCCTCATTTTCCCATCATCCCTAGCGTTACATAGACAAAGTTCTCCTTAGTGTGTGGGCTGTACTTAATAAGACAATTTTTTGTATATCTCTTATGTTGGGGTTTCCAGGGATTCTTTCAATGTGTTGTTTTGTTCCATTTTTTATCATTCCAAGTGCACCTACTATCACTGGCACAACTCCTGTTTTCAATTTCCAACATTTTTTCTATTTCAATTTCCAGGTCTTTATATTTTGACAGTTTTTCAAATTCCTTGGTTACTATGTTACAATCCGCTGGACAAGCCATATCAATTAATAGGCAAGTTTTTTCTTTCTGGTTTTTAACAATAATGTCGAGCCTATTTGCTTCAAATTTTCTGTCTGTGTAGATGGTGTAATCCCATAGAATGGTGACATCTTCTATTTCTGTAACCGTTGCTGGGTGATGTTCATACCATTGTTTGTTTACATATTTTCCATAGTGTTTGCATATTGTCCAATGTAAATATTGCCCCAGTCTATCGTGGCGATTTTTATATTCATTTGGGTCAAGTACAGAACAGCCTGAGATTAGATGGTCCATTGTTTCTTGGTGTTTATCACAAAACCTGCAATTTTGGATCCATATTATTATGTATTTATTTATTTATTTATTATTATTATTATTATTATTATTATTATTATTATTATTATTATTATTATGTGAAAACATGCGAAAGCCTGCTACAAAATTTTACGTTTTGTTTCGACATTTAAAGAACAATTATTACCATCATTATTAATTACCTGATGAGACATTTTTTTCAATGTGGAAACAAAATGTACAATTTTGTAGTAGTTTTTCACAAGTTCTTACGTAATAATTTATAATAAATATTCATTGCTCTATTTTTATATTGAGCAATATTTTAAACCAATGTTTGAATGTTACAATTTAAGAACACCCAGGATTTTAACTGTTTAACTGGAATTTATTTACTTTTTTAAGAGATCTATACTGAGAATTCGAACTCGGCTCTCCGACTCGGAACGAGAAATCGGAGAGCCGAGTTTGAATTCCAGTTGAATTTGTTTCACTTAGTCACGCGCATATATGTGAAGAAGAAAAGGCAAATGATAAATTAAAAGAGTAGGAGGACAAAGAAGGAAAGAAAGAAAAAAAGAAAGAAAAAAGAAAGAAAGAAAAAAGAAAGAAAGAAAGAAAGAAAAACTAATAAAAGAGGATATATATGTGAAGAAGAAAAGCAAATGAGAAATTAAAAGAGTGGGACAAAGAAAGAAAGAAAGAAAGAAAGAAAGAAAGAAAGAAAAAGAAAGAAAGAAAGAACGATTAATACTAGACGGCATATATGTGAAGAAGAAAAGCAAAGTAGTAATTAAATGAGTGTGACAAAGAAAGAAAGAAAGAAAGAAAGAAAGAATGAAAGAAAGAAAGATTAATACTGGAGAGTTTATATGTGAGGAAGGAAAGTAAATGAGAAATTAAAAGAATAGAAGAAAGAAAGAAAGAAAGAAAGAAAGAAAGAAAGACGAATACCCAAGTACTTTTGGGAAAGGTATTAATCCGTCTCTTCCCTCCAGTTATGGTTTAAATAAAAGGAAAGTTTGGTTTCTATAGCTTTGGCTGGCAATGGCAACCTTACTGCGGGATAATCTGCTGTCAGTCAGTCATGTCTCTTTCGAGACATGATTGCCTAAGCGTGTATCACGTATGGCACTTAACTGACTGCTACTGAAGATACATATGTTAAATAAACAAATTTTCAAAAGAAAATGTTCATATAGTTCTTTATACCGACAATATTTTCAGCCTTAATATTCTACTATGCAGACTTCTTTGACTGTCCATCTCACTCAAATTTTTGAAGAGAACTCTTTATTCATTCAATAGGGTAGATTGTTCTCATGTCACTTCCCATACTTAAACGATACAAGATATCCCGTAGACATTCTGACCCTATCAAAAAAACATGCTAATAGCAGTTCTGCGTCTAAAAAGAATTCCGATATAAAATACGTATGAAATGAAATGGTTTCCATCTGGAGGGTAATAAAACCATTTCATAAATAAGATAGATACATTTGCCTCACAACAAGACGGCTTTCTTGATTTGTCTACGAATAGAAAAAAGGAAAATAGTAGAGAGCTAAATGCGAATGATGAACAGGGTTGTAAAACACTTGATAACTTTAAAAGCTCGATCTGGTAAATGCTTTCCCTCCTTTCTTTTTCTTAATCTTAATGTTTTGCAAACATGGATTGCTTTCATATGAGGGAAATAAATGAGGAGTGCACAAATATTTGCGTGCTGCATCCTCGCTTTCATCTGTCTCTTGATCACCATAAACAAAAAAAATGTGCTTTTTTAATGTGCTGCAATTTTACGCTTTTTCAACCTTTCAATTTCTTTTGATATGATTCTACAAAAACTGACTCCGTTTTCTTTTCATTCGTTTCCATCCATCCTTTCTCTCTCTTTCTCTCTCTCTCTCTCTCTCTCTCTCTCTATCTAACTTGCTGTTTATCATCTCTCCTCTCTCTCCCTTCCGCTCTCTTTCTATCTGTCAGTGAATATAGAGTATTGTTTGTTCCTATGACTTTACCCAAAGTGTTGTGAGTTCAATACCAGGCTACAGTAGTGGTGAACAAGTAACTTACAGCGTTAAGAGGCATTAAAGAGAAATAACTCATAACTATCAGGAGGGGATCTAGGCAAAGAATAAGAATGTTATACCCCAGAGCTATAAAGAGTTCAGTTCTAAATGCCTAGCACCTGAAGAAGGCCGGAGCGTACAACAGCCGAAACGTTGTACAAATGGGAACAAAGATGAGGACAATAGTCCGAATAATATAAATACTGTAAATACTACCTCATCTCAAAAATATAGACAAAATTATATTTAAAATTAAAAGAGACAGTCTAAATATCTAGGACGTATAACGACGAAAGATGACTTGGAAAATATGTGGATTATTTAATGCCAAAAAGGTAGGTTTTTAAGGCGTCTTTTAAATGTTCGATTATATGGAAAAGGGTTAAAAAGGGTTATTTAGATTTTGATGAAAAAAGTAGATAGGCTATACTATCGCCCGGTTCACACTCCACCCACGTCTATTGAACAGGTGAAGAGGCTAATCCCTTGTTCCCTGCTTAGGATGTGGTTTCCGTCTCTCTCTCTCTCTCTCTCTCTCTCTCTCTCTCTCTCTCTCTCTCAATCTTTTCACTTTTTTCTTTTTCTTTTTTTCAATTGGAGTAGATAGACTAAACTATCGCCCGGTTCACACTCCACCCACGTCTATTGAACAGGTGAAGAGGCTCATCCCTTGTTTCCTGTTTAGGATGTGGTTTCCGGCTTTCTCTTTTCCAATCTTTTCACTCTTCTCTTTTTTTTTCTTTTTTTTTTTCAATTGGAGTAGATAGACTAAACTATCGCCCGGTCCACACTCCACCCACGTCTATTGAACAGGTGAAGAGGCTCATCCCTTATTCCCTGTTTAGGATGTGGTTTCCGGCTTTCTCTTTTCCAATCTTTTCACTCTTACGTAGCCCCCTGCACATCAGTGGAGTTACCGCCTTGCTCGGAGTGATATGATTAAAAAAAAATGAGGACGTTTTGTATATTGCTGGTAATATTTTTTTCCTTCAAAAATGTGCTGTTCGTGTTTTTTTTAGTTTTTTTTCAAAAATGTATATTTTTCTATAAAAGTCTATTTTTATGTATATATTTTTTTATAAAAGTCTATTTTATACTTTCATAGTGTTTTGACCTCGCTAACAGGTGCTACCACTCCGGCTAAGGGTGAACCTGGGGACAACAGCAATTAAGAGGTGGTTCCATGCTCCTCACAGCTTCCCAATCAAAGACCTTCCGTTGCGTAATGTAATTCTGCCTAGACAGAAGTGACTGCTGGACAATCATCTCACAGATGAAGAAAAGACTTGACGCAATAGGAACATAGAGGAACATAGTTCTACAGAAAGTTGCTCAGAATATCATGGACTGAAAATTTGGAGAACAACAAAGTTTTGCAGAAATTGAAAACAAAAAGGACAAGTGGCACCAGAAAGCGGCAGTTGAAATTTCCGTCACATAATGAGGAAACAATACTTGGAGAATTTGACATGCACAGGACATATCGAATGCAAGAGAGACAGAGGAAAAAAGTTCATAACCTACCTAATGAACATGTGTATATAGTTAACAGAACAGGGATCAGGAAAGATAGTCAAATAACAACACTTGCTAATAGCTCTAAGCGAGAGGAAATTGTGGAGAGCCATGATCACCGATGTTCTGAAGTGATACGAAACAGAAAAATAAGAAGAATGATTTACTTTGTTAAAGATGGGGGAAATTATAGTAACTCTGTTTTAAAAGAGGAGTAAAATAGGTTTGGCTAATCGTCCGGTTCAGACTCCTCTCCTGTTTTTTGAATTCGTGTAGAGGTTTATCTCTTGTCTTCTGTTTAGGATTGGGTTCTAGGTTTCTTTTAAAGTCTACTTCTACTCTATATTTCTAAAGTGCCCGCGTAAAGCTCTGAATTTATTTACTACGTTTTCCCCTCGACAGGAGTAAATAGGTTCGCCTAATCGTCCAGTTTACACTCTTTCTCGGTCTTTTGAACCTTCGTTTCTCTTTTAGGGATGGGTTTTTGGCTCTTTCTAAAATATTTTCCTGCTCTTTCGGTGCCCCCCGCCCGCGTCTTGGTGGCATTATTACCTTGCTTGCGGTGGTGTTTCTTACGCTGTAACCATCTTCCTTGAGTGGCATCATTGTAAATTAAAAATTAAACGAGCGTTACATGATTGCTTCTGAGTCAGATAAGTATCCTCGGGATTTTGTTTTTCGTTTTGATCAGTAACTTTCCGCATCGAGTAAATCTTACGCCATGTCCGTTCATTACTCTCCGCAACTTCCTATCCTAACGAGATTGTGTTAAAGGATAACAGGAAGGATTGTAAAAACAAAAAAAGACAAACATTGCTAAAAGCTGCAAAATACAGGAAGTTGTGGAGAATTATGAACAATATGGCGCATAGAATAAGTTGTTTAGGTAACGGTCGTAGAATATAAGAATTGTTGCTTAAATTAATTGAGCGGAAAGATTAAAAGGATGTTTGAAAGAATAAAAGTGTTTCATTTTATAAATTTTGGTAAGTGCAAATTTGTTGTTGTTTATTTAGTATTTTTTATATTTTATTTATTTGATCTTATTTAGTTTGCCTACTTGTTAGTTGAAATGCTTTCATTCAATTACAAGTGAGAATTACTGATAAAAAGTCTTACTGTAACACGAAACCCCAATTCAATACTCTCACGCGACTGCTTCAATCATTTATTTAATTCCTTTTACTAAAATTTGAGATTGTACACATTGATTTCCATTCATGTTTTTTTTTAATTTCATTTATTCGTTTTCAATTTCTTTTAATTTTATTTCCGCTATTAATTTTTATTTAATTAAATTTTTTTTCGCTTTTATTTTTCTTTAATTTTTCTCGCTTATTTCTGTATTATTGTGTCGAGGGTTGGCAAGAATATTCGTATCGATTTCATTTTCTTATAGCAAACAGGATTTCAATCGTAAATTAAAATATTAAAAAAATATATATTTTTCTTTTAAAAAAAAAAAAAAAAAAAGAAGCTTCCAAATTCATTTAAGGCCCTCCAGAATGAGGCTTGGTTTAAAATGGACGCCGGAAATGAAAACTTCTCAATATCAAAAAATAAAATGAATTCATTTTTTTTTTTTAAATTCTTTTTCGTTGTTTTCATTTTTATGTTCTTTCTTTAGTTATTTTCCCCTCTTTGCATATTCATTAGAAATAGTCGGGTGGGGGGTTTGACTGGATGAATCTGTTTGCATAGGAATGATTGACGGCTTGTTTCTCTTTTATCCAAGAGTTTCGTACAGGTCCTGGATTTCAAAAAATGGCCTCACCATTGTCCGGCTTTAATTGAGACTGATTTATTCACATCCATCTCTCTCTCTACAACATCAGTCTTTCTCTTTCTACTTTAGCCACCTACCCACGAAACTCTCCTACTCTCTCTCTCTCTCTCTCTCTCTCTCTCTCTCTCTCGCTCACTCTTTATTTGATATTTCTTTCTTTCTTTGCCGTTCATTCATCTGTACCCCACCCCAATTATAGTTCCCTTTTCTTGGCTTTATTTATTTACTTCTTTTAACTTTCTTCAGACGCCATTCATCTTTTTACCTCACTTTCTTTCTTTCTTTCTTTCTTTATCTTATTCTTTTGAATGCTCTTTTTCTTTTCTTCTTTACATATATGCCCTTTAGTATTCATCTTTCTATTTTCTTTCTTTCTTTTTTTTCTTCGTCCTACTCTTTAAATTTATCATTTGCTTTTCTTTTTCCGTATATGACCTCTAGTATTCGTCTTTCTTTCTTTCTTCTTTCTTCTTTCTTTCTTCTTTCTTTCTTTCTTTGTTCTATTCTTTTAATTTCTCATTTACTTTCCCTCCTCACATATAAACTCTCTAGTATTAATCTTTCTTTCTTTCTTTCTTTCTTTCTTTCTTTGTCCCACTGTTTTAATTTCTCATTTACTTTTCTTCTTCACATATATATCCTCTTGTATTAGTTTTTCTTTATTTCTTTCTTTCTTTCTTTCTTTCTTTCTTTCTTTCTTTCTTTCTTTTTTTCTTTCTTTGTTCTATTCTTTTAATTTCTCATTTACTTTCCCTCCTCACATATAAACTCTCTAGTATTAATCTTTCTTTCTTTCTTTCTTTCTTTCTTTCTTTCTTTCTTTCGTTCTTTTTTCTTTCTTTTTTCTTTCTTTCCTTCTTTGTCCTACTCTTTTAATTTATCATTTGCCTTTCTTCTTTACATATATATCCTCTTGTATTAGTTTTTCTTTCTTTCTTTCTTTCTTTCTTTCTTTCTTTCTTTCTTTGTCACACTCATTTAATTACTACTTTGCTTTTCTTCTTCACATATATGCCCTCTAGTATTAATCGTTCTTTCTTTCTTTCTTTCTTTCTTTCTTTCTTTCTTTCTTTGTCCCACTCTTTTAATTTCTCATTTGCTTTTCTTCTTCACATATATATCCTCTTTTATTAGTTTTTCTTTCTTTCTTTCGTTCTTTTTTCTTTCTATTTTCTTTCTTTCCTTCTTTGTCCTACTCTTTTAATTTATCATTTGCCTTTCTTCTTCACATATATACCCTCTAGTATTAATCTTTCTTCTTTCTTTCGTTTTTCTTTCTTTCTTCTTTTTTCTTTCTTCCTTTCTCTCTTTCTTTCTTTCTTTTTTGTCCTACACTTTTAATTTATCATTTGCTTTTCTTCTTCATCTATATGCATTCTACTTTTCATCACTTTTTCTTTCTAGAAATACTGTGATGCTGCAGTAGAGATGATGGCTTGGTGAATTTGATACACACAGGGCAGATAAGAAACAAAGGGAAAACATCTATTTTCCATATTTTTCCTCATCTTTGTTCCGGCCTCCAAATATGTCATGCGCTGTTTTCTTCTGTCGTTTTTGCCCTCAATCTCCCTGTGAGTGTCAGATATGCCAATGCCTACTACTTCGTTATGCGACCAAGAAATTTCAACTGCCTCTTATTTGTTTCCATTTTCTCTAAAACCTCGCCAAATGTTCGATCTAATGTATCCCAACACCTTCTGTAGAACCACATATCTGTTGCTTTGAGTAGACTGTTAAGTATCACTGCCATATCTTCTTTTATGTGTCCTGTTCCTTTAGAACGTATGAAATTATGGCCGTCCACATCTTCCTGCTTCTTGTAGCTCTTTCTGCTATATATCCGAAAGTCTATCATTATGAGTGAGGCTGATCTACCAGATCTCCTTGGCCTCACTCTCACAACCGACCTGGAACGACTACATCGAATAGTTGACATTCCTAGCTATGGCTAGGAAGGTCAGGTCACTGTGTAGTTTTTTTTTCTCGTCAGAATCCATTTTGCACGTATAAAATTTACCATTCGCCAGTGCATTGAATACTCTTGCCATACCTGGTCGGGAACTCTTGCTATTCATGACAACCATCTGGTCGTCAGAATCCACATTGCACACTTACAAATCTACCATTCGCCCATGTATTGAATACTCTTGCCATATCAGGTTGGGTGCTCCTGCTATTTATCTCGAAGTGCTCGTTAGAATCTATATTGCACACTTATAAATCTACCATTCGCCCATGTATTGAATACTCTTGCCATATCAGGTTGGGTGCTCCTGCTATTTATCTCGAAGTGCTCCTTAGAATCCATATTGCGCACTTACAAATCTACCATTCGACCATGTATTGAATACTCTTGCCATATCAGGTTGGGTGCTCCTGCTATTTATCTCGAAGTGCTCGTTAGAATCCATATTGCACACTTATAAATCTACCATTCGCCCATGTATTGAATACTCTTGCCATATCAGGTTGGGTGCTCCTGCTATTTATCTCGCAGTGCTCGTTAGAATCCATATTGCACACTTATAAATCTACCATTCGCCCATGTATTGAATACTCTTGCCATATCAGGTTGGGTGCTCCTGCTATTTATCTCGAAGTGCTCGTTAGAATCCATATTGCACACTTATAAATCTACCATTCGCCCATGTATTGAATACTCTTGCCATATCAGGTTGGGTGCTCCTGCTATTTATCTCGAAGTGCTCCTTAGAATCGATATTGCACACTTACAAATCTACCATTCGCCCATGTATTGAATACTCTTGCCATATCAGGTTGGGTGCTCCTGCTATTTATCTCGAAGTGCTCCTTAGAATCCATATTGCACACTTATAAATCTACCATTCGCCCATGTATTGAATACTCTTGCCATATCAGGTTGGGTGCTCCTGCTATTTATCTCGAAGTGCTCCTTAGAATCCATACTGCACACTTACAAATCTACCATTCGCCCATGTATTGGATACTCTTGCCATATCAGGTTGGGTGCTCCTGCTATTTATCTCGAAGTGCTCCTTAAATCCATATTGCACACTTACAAATCTATCATTCACCCGTGTATTGAATACTCTTGCCATATCAGGTTGGGTGCTCCTGCTATTTATCTCGAAGTGCTCGTTAGAATCCATATTGCACACTTACAAATCTATCATTCACCCGTGTATTGAATACACTTGCCATATCTCGAAGTGCTCGTCAGAATCCATATTGCACACTTATAAATCTACCATTCGCCCATGTATTGAATACTCTTGCCATATCAGGTTGGGTGCTCCTGCTATTTATCTCGAAGTGCTCCTTAGAATCCATACTGCACACTTACAAATCTACCATTCGCCCATGTATTGGATACTCTTGCCATATCAGGTTGGGTGCTCCTGCTATTTATCTCGAAGTGCTCCTTAAATCCATATTGCACACTTACAAATCTATCATTCACCCGTGTATTGAATACTCTTGCCATATCAGGTTGGGTGCTCCTGCTATTTATCTCGAAGTGCTCGTTAGAATCCATATTGCACACTTACAAATCTATCATTCACCCGTGTATTGAATACACTTGCCATATCTCGAAGTGCTCGTCAGAATCCATATTGCACACTTATAAATCTACCATTCGCCCATGTATTGAATACTCTTGCCATATCAGGTTGGGTGCTCCTGCTATTTATCTCGAAGTGCTCGTTAGAATCCATATTGCACACTTACAAATCTACCATTCGCCCATGTATTGAATACTCTTGCCATATCAGGTTGGGTGCTCTTGCTATTTATCTCGAAGTGCTCCTTAGAATCCATATTGCACACTTACAAATCTACCATTCGCCCATGTATTGAATACTCTTGCCATATCAGGTTGGGTGCTCCTGCTATTTATCTCGAAGTGCTCGTTAGAATCCATATTGCACACTTACAAATCAACCATTCGCCCATGTATTGAATACTCTTGCCATATCAGGTTGGGTGCTCGTGCTATTTATCTCGATGTGCTCGTTAGAATCCATATTGCACACTTACAAATCTATCATTCACCCGTGTATTGAATACACTTGCCATATCTCGAAGTGCTCGTCAGAATCCATATTGCACACTTATAAATCTACCATTCCTCCGTTTATTGAATACTCTTGCCATATCTAGTCGGGTGCTCCTGCTGTTTATCTCGAGGTGCTCGACACAATTGAAAAGAGGATCTGCAATGTAATCGATCCCGATTTAGGCCACACCCTTTTACAGTAAAAACAGTCAAATTTAACCTCTTCTACTCTAATAGTTTTCTTTCGCACTTTCCGCCTTTGGAATTTCCTTCCGTACATTTGCTTCCCTGAAAGCTACAATCTTCAAGAGTTTAAGTGCAACGTCAATTTTCATTATTTAACCCTTCATTCCTCTCTTTTTCTTATTCTTTCATCCTCCCCCACCCACTGTATCTTGTTGCTCCTTCCTTTCACTCTGCTTCGCGCACCAATGGTAGCACTGCCTTGCCTGGGGTGAATCGATTAAAAAAATAAAGAAAAAACTAAAAAAAACCCTCTTCTGCCATCTATTTGCTTAAGCTCATTACCTATGTCACATGCTGCATTCCTCTATCCCTCTTTCAACCTCTCTACGCCCTGTGAGTATCAGATTCTCTAATCCCGTCTTCTTCATTAGGAATCCCACAAATTTCAGTTGCGTCTTCCAAGTGTTAAATTATATGTTTCCTTTGTATTTCTATTCTCTCCCAAACCTCTTTGCTGCTCATATGTTGGGTCCATGATATCATCAGCACTCTTCTGTTAACAGTTCAGTACGCTTTTCTTGAATGCCTAGTAACCAGACTTTTTCCCCAAAAAGAATTGAATGGTGAGGCAGTCTTTATATCAATGGTTGGGTGTGAAATAAGCTCAT
>JBBBDQ010001918.1:3690000-3740000 GCA_037127315.1 Ascarosepion bandense | reverse complement strand
ATAAGTTAAAGGCTGCAGTGCAGAAAGTAATAACAAGTCAGAGAGAAAAATTACAGAATCGGCTGCAAATATGATGGAATCAGGTTTCCTCAAAGACCACCGGAGGAGATGGTACAAAAAAGGAAACGGTTTAATATTTCTATGGAATCAGTTATTTGAAAATAAGAGTCTTGTTTGGACAAAGTTTGAAAAATACACGTAAATACGCAAATATACTTGCTGAAAAGTTCTCAGCCAAATCAAAGATTATTTCTATTACGTGTGGGCCCGTTATCTTTTATTAAAACCCATGCAAAAAAAATCTCTTAATCCTTGAACGCAATATGTATAATAGTCGTATAAAGTAATGAATATATTCCACAATTTTTGTAAAGTGGTCAATACAGATGTAGAGCATAAATAAAAATGTATATATTATTAGTGTTATAATTATAGCATGTGCACTGTGGTGCAGTGGATATCGACTCGGAACAACAAATCGAGGTGCTGAGTTCGAATTCCAGTTGAATACCTTGCATTTACTTACGCACAAATACCCTTGGGAAAGGTATGCATCTGTTTATTCCCTCCACTTATGGGGTGAATAATAGTACAGATTGTGTTCTATAGTATTGGCTGGTAACTAGTCTACCGCAGAAAGCAATGACAACCTATTGCGAAATAAATCTTCTGCCCAATCATTCATGTCTCTTTTGAGACATGATCGCCTAAAGTGTGTAACACGTATGGCACTTAACTAACTGACTGAATTATGACATATGTGATTGCAACTCAAAAATTTCAGGTTTCGGTGCCAAATGCACCATCATCAAAAAAGTGAAATATATGTTCAGTTACGGGGTTATATATATATAGTTATATGGAAATATGTTATCATTATAACACTAATAATAACTTACTCTCTCTCTCTATATATATATATATATATACAACGGTTTTATTATAATAGAGAGAATTTTATATATATATATATATATATATATATATATATATATATATATATATATATATATATATATATATATATATATATATATTAATGCAGGTTTCATTGAATAATATAGACAAGTTTTGTCTATTAATTTTGTGTAGGATCCGTTCATACCGTCTGATATACTTGATGGTGATGTCGTTAGGAATTTTGTTATCTTTGCTAAGTTCATAAGTAAATTTTAAAACTGAGTTATTTTGAAACTGTTTTTGAAGTTGTAAGATATATATATATATATATATATATATATATATATATATATATTCTTCACTCCTCGACGACATAATTATTGCAAAAAATAAAATAATAAAGCACTTTTAAAAAGCTAATACGCGACAACAGCTTTCATAAATGGTAGTAAAGTTTAATGACTGGTAGTAAAGAGAATGAACTGAATCGACGCTGCCTCGATGTTGTCTCGTTCCGTTAATAATGACAAACGAGGTGCTGTGGTTACTTTGCTTATTGGCTGTCGAGTAATGTAATTTAAAGGTGTGCATTTCGGCAGCAATCCCTCTTTTATTGAAGTTTCGTTTAAAAGACAAGGTGTTGCGATTAACATCTTTATATAATTTTTCATGTTATCTTGTAATCTTTTACTTATATAAAGAATTTAATAATTTTAAATTATATAAAGAATAACCATATGTTTTATTTATACTTTCCTTGTTGGCTACGGGGTAATGTAATTTTAAAATTGTGTATTTCGGCAGCAATCACACTTTTATGCAAATTTCGGAAAAAAT
Source organism: Ascarosepion bandense (assembly GCA_037127315.1). Lineage (NCBI taxonomy): Eukaryota > Metazoa > Mollusca > Cephalopoda > Sepiida > Sepiidae > Ascarosepion > Ascarosepion bandense. The sequence continues at coordinate 3,738,263 of JBBBDQ010001918.1, read as the reverse complement.
GAAAGCCATTTTAAAGGAATCTTGAATAAAATAAGGATTGTTGCCTAAATATACAAAATATATATTATTATTATGGACTCTCGCGTCGATTTCGACGTATGAGCGTCTAACATTAGTTAGACTGCCACATAAAAGATTGTTTAAAGTGGTGAAGGCTTGTGTAGCACCATCCACACTTTTTGGAACTGCTGATAACAAGCAATCGGTGCAGAAGTCTGCCACAGATCTCATGGACAACAGATCTCAGTTATTTAACCCATAACTGGAGGGAAGGGGCGGATTAATACCTTTCCCAAGGGTACCAGTGTGTAAGTGAATGCAAAGTGTTCGACTGGAATTGGAACTTGGCTCACAGATTTTCCCCTCCGAGCCGACATCCACTGCACCACAACGCACATCCGTCAATAACGCTTACAGCACCTGGTATATATATATATATATATATATATATATTGTAATAGTTGTTACAATGGTTTATAAATTCATAGTATCACTACACAAAACTGTTCGCGTTTCGAAGCTACCTTTAGGTGCTTCTCATCGAGTGACGAAGTTGAAATGAAAATTATATGGTGGAAAACGGTTTATTTGTGGTGATATGCTGTTTAAGTGAAAGTGGGGTTGGGATCTTATTCTGATTCTGTCGGCCGTATTGTAGTCTTAGAGATATGGGTGGCTTAGTTTAAGACAGGTTTCTTATTTATCTTGTCTGGATGTAGTGGAAGTTGCGTCGTTGTTAATGATATATGTGGTGTGAGATTTTAGAATGGTCTAGTCGTTCGTTCATGGTTCTTGGTCTCTATACTCTCATGGGTTTTTTTTTTTTTGGTCTCTATACTCTCATTTGACCAAAACCCACTACCACCATTCCTTCTCGGCCTGCAGCCACGTGCGACGCAAAAAAAAATGGACCTGGTTAATTTTCTCTGTATAACTCCACTCTGTTAATAATTTAAATGTTCTATGTTCACTGAATATTAAATGTTCATCCTTTGATAATGGCTTATGTAAGCCGAAAGCTCAGACCTGATAAAAAATCAACAATTATTGCGATTTCTTGTCGTCTTTCCATGACAACACTATCAAGTTAATCAGATCATACGAAAGGATCTTACACAAAATAAATAGACAGAACTTGTCTATATTATTCAATGAAACCTGAATTAATATATATATATATATATATATATATATATATATATATATATATATGTATTTAGATAGATAGAGAGATAGAGAGATAGAGAGAGAGAGAGATGTATATATACGTGTGTGTGTATGTGTTTTTGAAATCTGGTGTTTAATAATTTTTCGTATAATATGTAAAATTTATAATATATTATAGAAAATGGAAGACTGCAGACATTGTTTCTAATCAAAATAACCATCAAATCTAAACTAGCGATGATTTAATTAATGTATAAATTTCAATCCGTTGTACAAGATTGTGTTTCTTGCCAAAAATCAATTGCCTTTATTGGACATACTACTACTTCTTGAGAGACGTCTTACATGCCACCTATCCAACAAAAAACATTAAAAAAAATTTATTAACCCAGAATTTACAAGACCCCTTAATAAAACTTTCAGTTTAAAATACAAAATTCAACTTTTAGTTGAAAATACAAATACTATTTAACTCCCAATATTAAAAGCATCTCGCTATAAGAGAGGCATTATCTGTCAAAGAATTTTTCCTACTATCAACCTTACATTATTTAACAGTAGAAATTGAGGTTTGAAAGTTTTTAAAAATAGACAGATGCTCAGACAATGTCCAGACGCCCGCATCACGTGATAGATTTTAAAGCTATCACTAGACGCAGGCGACTGAACATAAATGGGACCCAAACAGGTAATCTGGGTGTAATGTCATTCAAGGAGTAACTCTACTTTTAAACCCACACCACCGGTTGCAATTAATATGTCATAACCAAGACATAAGCACACACACACACACACACACACACACACACACACACACACACACATGTATATATACATATATATATATATAAATATAAATAACAGTAGCTACTCTAGCATCTACGCATCGTTCATTCAGCAATGAATTAGAACACTCTCAGCTATTGGGCGTGCATAATGATAATGTACACGCTAAAATGTTTGCCTCCTTCTACCGAGCGCCCATAGAATCGCCGACTGACGCCAATTCGGTCGGGTTTCAATCCTGGGTTAACCGTACTGATGAGCTGTGATACAGCGAAACAGATCTGTATGCGGATGACTATATATATATATATGATATGTCCCTCGAATGTATATATATATATATATTATTCGAAGTAGCTAAGCGGTGTTGACAAATGTAACCGGGTAGGACAATCTAGCACATAGACGTAATGGACGGTACTCTTCGTATGCAGTATGCTGATACGTACGCGTAGTCAATAGACGTAGACCCATAGACGTAGACCTAGGGGTCCTTGCCTTAATCTGTATTTATGGCTGACACCAGCCAATCGTATTACTGCGAGGGGAGCCATAGTGTATGCATATTCATGACATCACATATTCATTACATCAATATTCAAGTATAGATGTAAAGATCTATCTATCGCCCGATTCACATTCCACCCACGTCTATTGAACAGGTTAAGAGGCTCATCCCTTGTTCCCTGTTTAGGATGTGGTTTCCAGCTTTCTCTTTTCCAATCTTTTCACTATTACGTAGCCCCCTGCATATCAGTGGCGTTACCGCCTTGCTCGGGGTGATACGATTAAAAAGAAGTTTTAATAAGTTGTGTATACACGAAGGTACCGATATATAAATATTATCTAGTGTTAATAGGACAATGCTAAATGTAATATATTCAGTTAAGTGCCAGACGTGATACACGCTTGGGAGATCATGTTTCGAAGAGGCATGACTGACTGGACAGATTTTCCCGCAGTAGGGTGCCACTACTTTCTGCGGTAGACTGGTTTCCAACCAAGGCTATAGAACCCAGTTTGTTCTGCCATTTAGCCCATAGCTAGAGGGAGAAGTGTAGGTTTAATATCTTTCCTAAGAGTATTTGCGCGTAAGGGAATATAAAGAATTCAACTGGTAGACTTGGAACTCAGCCCACCACTTTCTCGGTCCTAGCTGATATCCACTGAACGACAATCATCATTATATATATATATATATATATATATATATATATATATATATATATTGTGTGTATTTTGGCAGCATTTTTTCATTAATGCAGGTTTCATTGAATAATATAGACAAGTTTTGTCTATTAATTTTGTATAGGATCCGTTCATACCGTCTGATATACTTGATGGTGATGTCGTTGAAAGACAACAAAAAATCACAGTATTTGTTGAATTTTTTATCGGGTCTAAGCTTTCGGCTCACATAAGCCATTATCAAAAAGTAAATATTAACACACAGTAAACATAGAACATTTAAGCTATTAACAATAATTTAGTGATGCTTTGATAGAGCGTTTCTATTTCAATTTTTTTAGTAAGCTGGTTATACTTACGGTATATATGGCAGTTAGGTCCAAGTTTGAGTAATTCTTTTTGGTGCTTAGTTAGTTCGTGGTTGGAAAGATTTATGAATTTATCGAATTTTTGGGGAAGAGTGATCGTGCCATTGTATAGTGAATTAAGTTTTTTGACAATTAAATGTTCTATATATATATATATATATATATATATATATTATCCTACGGGTAAAGCACAACTCGGAGTTTCGTGCATTACGCAATCATCAGGTGCATATTATGAACTATATGTATTATATATATTTTATATGTATATACATCTGTCTATCGATATCTGTTAGTATTTATAAATTCCTCTCTCCGCCTACTCAATCTCTTTCTCTCTTATTTTATCAATTTTCGACTCTATATTTCTACTTTGTCAGAATTCTCCACTATCTATCTATCTATCTATCTATCTATCTATCTATCTATCTATCTATCTATCATATTTACACACCCATCCCGTTCTTTCTCATGTCTGGTAATATTTATAACTGTTCTCTCTCTCTCGTTCTCTCTTACTCTCTAGTTAACAATTTCTGTCTCTGTCTATTATCTATCTCAATATACTTAGATTTATAATAATCTATCTATCTATCTATCTATATATATATATATATATATATATATATATTATAGATAGATATTAGAAGTCTATTTTTTATTGTACACACAGAAATTACCATATAAAAAAGAAAGACTTCAAATGCACCAACAAAATAAAATTAAAATTATTTTAAATATACGATGGCTCGAAGTATTGTATTAAATTTTCTAATTTTCGATTAGTAAATAAAGTGTATTAATTAATGACCTACGCGTACATGTCCTAGATGTATTTTTAAAATAATTTTGAGACTTTATAAATTATTATAATAAAAAAATAAATACATTTCTTTTAAAATTCCATTATTCATCGAAAAAAATAATCTTCAGACTATAATATGCTTAATATTTATTATTTATCTAATTGAATAATGTCATAGTTTTATTGCATGTTTTGTTTTACTATTGGGAGTTTCGGAAAAGGGACCAGATGTGTAAGAATTATAATACATGATTTACATTCCCCAATGAGTCCTGCGTTTAACTAATAAAACCAATTTTCTCAAGAAAATTTAATTTCTTGAATTAAGTTTAGGTGGAGTGGGGAACAGATATAAAAAATTTATTTAAACCAGGAATTTATAAAAATTAATTTAAAAACTAATTGCATTCATTTGTGAATGAATAAGTCCTGAGAGTTTCCTGAAACTCTGACAATTATTTGATTTTTGCAAGAAATTTCAAATTAATGAGCTTTTCACCGAAAAATGTTGAGTTACGTAATATTGCATTTTCCATTGTAAATTCTCGTAACGATTTGGTTACCCGCTAACGAAAATCAAAACAAACTTTTTTACCAAATTTTCGAACGGGTTAGAAAGGATTTTAAAAAATTAAATAATTTAAAAATATTTTGATCTCATAATAATAACATAAATATTTCGATGGAAAAAGTTAATTTTTAATAAGTTTGAGTTTTTTTCCTTTATAATGTGCTGTTTTGTCAGCGATTTAATGGAGGCACCAAAAAGCGGTTATAAATTATAATTTATTTTGACGGGTAAATTTTTAGTACCCATCTCTTGAAACTGAAAAAATGAAATGATTTAATTTTCGCGGAAGATTAAAAAAAAACAGAAAGACAAACAGAAAGGAATTTTTTCTGGGTTTATCTGATTAGAGACTTAAAAAAGTAGGAGTAGAGAATTAAACTATATGTTAACAAAGTGGAGCGATGGACAGTACGTGTCACCACAAAAACAATACATCAACTACAAACTCACACACCCCACACACACGCACACACACACACACACACACACACACACACACACACACACACACACACACACACACACACACTCGGACACACAAATAAGAACCATATGCGGTTTCGTAGATGGATGTGTGCCTACATGTGTAAATATTTACAACTGTTCCTCCTTTCCCTCTCTCTCTCTCTCTCTCTCTCTCTCTCTCTCTGTGTCTCTCTGTCTCTCTCTCCTACTGTCTACAATCTATCTATCTATCTATCTATCTATCTATCTATCTATCTATCTGATTCGGGTTTTTTTTTTCATATCTATCTATCTATCTATCTATCTATCTATCTATCTATCTATCTATCATTATTGTTAATCTGTTTTTTTGGTCATAATTGAATTAGACCCGAACACAGTTGTATTAAAAAGTGTTCAATACATATATATTGTAAAGCTTTTGAAAATCTTTATTTGGAAATGAGTAAGCAAGTCTCCCTGAAAGCAATACACCGCGCCTCCTCGGCCTCACCCTCTCTTCTGACCTCAAGTGGAACCATTACATTGAATCAATAACTAAATCCACTGCTAGGAAGATTAGTTCACTGTGTCAGGCCAGGAAGTATTTTTTATTATGTTGATTTTAAGCTTTCGGCTCACATGAACCATTTTCAGAGTGGTTACAGGGACGTTAACATAAAGACATCCACCATCAAAGATGATATTATCTTATGCTGACATACAACATTGCTATGCAACGATAACAGTCACCGAATAACAGACGCAGTTCGTAAATTTGTAATGGGGTTCTATGACGAAAGCTTAGAACCAGCATAATAAAAAAATTATCCAAATGTTGGAAAATTTTTGTTTTTATTTTCATTAAAGCCAAATACAATGTTTAAAACGGCTCATGATTCAACATAATAGACATTCATTTTCTGTTATGTTTAATAGTTTATGTTTAGAAAATTATTTGCTGCCTCGATACAATTTACGATAAATTTTTATTACGAAAATGCGTGTCATTCGGCAAGATTCGAACCTGCGACCCTTATCCACATAGGGGAAACTACCATGTGATCTGGGACGATTTAGACCTCTAGACCACGAATGACCATTAGTCTAAATAATCAGGCCAGTAGATATAAATATATAATACTGTTTAATCAAAAACAGAATATCTACTTAAATACAAGTATCGATAAAAAATAATGTTCAAACAAATCATTTCAAAATCTCGGTTGTTTATAACCAAGTTTCGTTTATCCTCGCTAATTTCCGTAATATATATATATATATATATATATATATATGTTACGGAAATTAACGAATTTTAACGAAACTTGGTTATAGGCAACCGACAATTTGTAATGAATTATTTTGAACATTATTTTTACCGATACTTGTATTTAAGTAGATATTCTGTTTTTTAATTAAACAGTATTTTTATATTTATATCTACCGGCCTGATTATTTACGATAAATGTTTATTACGAAAACGTTACCAGATCAAATGGTAGCTTCCCCTATGTAAATAGGGGTCGCAGGTTCGAATCCTGCTAGATAGCACACATTTTCATAATAAAAATTTATCGTAAATAATCAGGCCGGTAGATATAAATATAAAATACTGTTTAATTAAAAACAGAATATCTACTTAAATACGAGTATCGGTAAAAACAATGTTCAAAATAATTCATTACATATATATATATATATATATATATATATATATATATATAACAACTCTGAGCATACATTGAGCACTATTTTATTATTACCTAAATAATAATGCTATACATATGTACACCTTCCTCATATGTATATTTATTACTTTACGTCACTCTATGTATGTGTGTGTGTGTGCGCGCACGCGCGTAGATGGATATGTGCGTATCTTGAGTGCAATCAAGAAAACAACCAGCTTGATTTGCATAATTTTACAGTCCACATCTAAGCACAATTTTCAAGTGATAACGACAAAACCGCCTTTAACGTTTTCAATTTCACTTTTGGATTCGATCGTGAAAAGTCTCCTTTAAATCAGACGTCAGAGAGTACAAAGAAACCGGAAATGAAATATGGAAATGTATGTAAATTATTATGCAAATTACTCCAGGCAGAAAAATAAAAATAACTTAATGAATTTGTATGGAACAATTTCCCGGAACTTGTCCATTTCAAGAATTTAAGACATTAAAAACACCCAGCAACGGATGAACATAAGAATTGCCTGCTCATTCAATTAAATCTAATTAATTTATTTATTTTTAACATGAACAGGTACTTGATATTTCAGCGAATGTATTTAGAAGTTGTCAGTTAAATGGAAATAGAATATGCAAATTTATTTAGATTCCCAGATAATTTTTGACGCTTACTATCTTTAACGTCTTCGCGCATGCGCACTTACACAATCTCTGTGTATTAATCTCCTTAGAGCGGCACAAGTATAATCCCTTATGGAGTGCTAATAAGGATTGTGTAAGATTTCTGTTTTCGCTCATCCGGCCGTTTATTTACAACTCTTCTGCTTATTATGCGTCTTTCTTTATTTTTGCTGTGTTATTTCAGCACGTGAGCAATCATGGCTCTCCTCGATCTCATATCACTGGCATGTTATCACTCGTCTTTGTCCTAGTGGTCGTTGTAGTGCTGTCTCTTCACTCAAACTCCTCAAGTTCTTTACTCGCGGTATTTCCCTTTCTTCTCTTGCCGTTTGAATGTGCGTATTTCTTAATCATTTCACCCCAAACAAGGCGATAAAACCACCAAGACACAAATGGATTTCTACGAGTGAAAGAGAATGAGATTACTTAATTGAAGAGAAAGAAAACAAAAAAAAAAATCAGGAAAACGGAATAGAGTGATTTGTGTTGCTTTCAAATTTTTTGAAGATAGTGTTGTGGTGCAGTGGATATCGACTCGGCACGACAAATCGGAGTGCAGAGTTCGAATTCCAGCTAAATTCCTTGCATTCACTTATGCACAAATACCATTGGGAAAGGTATTAATTCGTACTTTCCCCTCTAGTTATAGATTAAATAATAGGACAGATTGGGTTCTATAGCCTTGGCTGGAAACCATTCTACCGCAGAAAGCAATGGTAAGATACTGCGGTATAATCTTCTGCCCAGTCAGTCATGTCTCTTTCGAGACATGATCGCCCAAAGCGTGTATCACGTATAGCACTTAACTGACTGAAGTGCCAGGGAAGCAAGAAACAGCAAGAGAGTTCCACAAACGAGGAGTGATAGAGAGGAAACTGTTAACATAGAACTAGCGGTTACATCCGGTCATTTCAACTGTAAAATAATGAGACCTTGCTGCTTATGTAGTCTTTTTCTTTTTCTTCTTCTTCTTTTATGCACCGCGTCCCTCCGGACGAAGTTGATCATGGCTCTCCCCATCTTCCTGTCTGTTGCATCTCAATATATTTTGTCTTGTTATTTCTCCTTGACCTTTCTTTACCTTCCAATTGCTTAAGCCCATCAAGTATGTGATGTGCTACTTTCCCCTATCTCTCTTACCCTCTATCCGACCAGTGAGTATCAGATTCTCCAAGCCCTTCTTCTTCATTACGTGTCCCAGAAACTTCATGAATCTAGGTATTACAGAGGAAAGTTCATCAGACAAATTACCATCAAAGTATTTATAGAAAAGACATAAGGAAGATACGTTACGGCAGTGGAAAAGTAACTAAAGCCGAAATGCCAGGTCAGGACCAATATTATTACAGGTACTTTGTATTTTATCAAGAATCCCAATACACTTAGCAGACGCATCAGAAGAGATCCCGTAGCAATGCTCATTGCATGGACGAATGGTAGACGTAAACATGTAAGATAAATTATGTCGAGAAAAAGCTTCTAGCGTAAATTATATCAGTTTTGTTATGGAGGATTTAAAATTAACAAGCCATTTCTTGCCCCAGTTAACAACTAATTGGTGGTCATTTTCGAAAGAAACTGCCAGTTTCAATTTGTCGGACTTTTCGTACTTGCTACTAAGACAGGATGTTAAATAACTTGAAATGTCTGAGATATGTTTTAAGAGACAAAGAATGTAACACTGAAATCTGATGGCGCATTTAAATAAGGAAAGATGCCTTCCAGAAACTGGACAAAGTATTAAGAAATAGGAAAAATTCGTTTGAAACAAAGAAAACGGTTATGATCTGCTGTGCAATATAAGTTCCAACGAGTGATGGAAAATCACCTCACACATGAAATAGTTGTTTGGGGCAGGAACTATGTCGCTCTACAAACGATTACTGAGAGCAACATAGACTGAATGGTTTAGATGGTCAGAAAATTGAAGAAAAATTGATACCATAAGGTTAAAATGTCCGGATTTGGACATTCTGCAATACAAAACCGCTGGAGGGTTAAAAAAAAATCAAACAAGACATTAAAAACATTAAGACATTAAAAACACCCAGCAACGCCAAGGAGGCGGAAAAGAAGAGGAAGAAGGAGAGGAAGAAGGGGAGATGTGTAGAAGAACAAGGAGGGGAGAAGACGGAGGAGGGTAAGAAAAAGAAGGAGAAGGAAACGAAGAAGAAGGAGGACCAGGAGGAATGGGAAGAGGTTGAAGAAGAATAAAGGCTAAAATATTAGGTAATTTTAAATAACTTGGAAGCGTTTTAACAGAGGGCGGAAAGTGCGATACTGAAATTTAAAGGCGCTTTGTTATAGCGAAATATGCTTTCAAAATGCTAAACAAAATATGAAGAAATTGGAAATTTGCGTTAAAAACAAAAAGAGTACATAGGTGTTATGTAATGCGATTCCTCCTATAAGGTAGTGAATCCTGGACTATCTCCCCACAGATAAAGAAGAGACTTGAAGCAACAAAAAAAATATTTCTACAGAAGGATGCAGTCTATATTTCTGAGATGAGGTAATTATTTACACTACTTACATTGTTTGGATTGTTATCCTCATCGCCGTTTGGTATATTCACGACGTTTCGGCCGTTTTACACTCCGGCTTTCTTCGGGATATTTCTGGAGTGAGGTTTTGTAATTATTTACACTATTTCCATTGTTCGAACTGTTGTTCTCAACTTTGTTGTTATATTTACGATGTTTTGGCCGTTTTATGGCCTTCTTCAGATAGCGCCATGCGTCTTCAGGGATACATGGTTTAGTGAATAAAAATGCTTGTTAACTCCAAAGAGTTGTGAGTTTAATACCCGGCTACAGCTGAGGTGAACTTGGAGAGTTGAGTTAAAAAGAGATAACCCATATGAAGACATCCAGAAGAGGTTTGACAAGTGGAACTATAACAATCTACCTCGGTCGACGAAATAAAGTGTTCTGGTAAAGATTCCAAATGCATGAAGAAGACCGGAGCGTACAATCGGTGTTTGATTATCATAAACGACTGCAGGTCTGATGTAGCGTTCTGGTTCTTCCACATTAAAAACAGTGGATCACTTACGGACATTGCTCTCAGCTATAAAACCATTTTCATAAATGGCACATAGAGAAAGCAATCAATAAATTGTCGTCTAAATTACGCAAAAAAGGAAATAACACTTACATCTCATTTTAACAGATATATTTACATAATTGACACAAAAACGTTTCGAAATACTAAACAGTATGTGTTTTCTATAAACTAGCAGTATAACCCGGCGCTGCTCGGGTGTAATGAAAGCTTTAAAACTAATCCGTAGTCCTGGAGCTTAGACTCAGCCTAAAGAATATTTGTGTGAAGTTTGGTGAGAATCGGTTAAAAATTGTAGATTTGTATAAAGGACATACAGACAGATAAACAGACACGCACACACAAACATCTTGCCTTTTATATATATATATATATATATATATATATATATCGATTTTCTGCACTATTGTAAGAAGTGCAACCTTGAAACTTCTGAATATCGTTTCTTATATCTTTGTCTGATTAAAATCGAACCACTCCTTCTATAACGATATTTATCGGGGGGTACCTCGACACAAAACCTAGCTAAGAACACTCGCAGACGCTTATAGTACAAGTGTGTAAATTTTAAAGAAAATCTGTTCAGCCGTTTCAGAGTCTATAGGTAACGGACACACACACACACACACACACACACACACACACACACACACACACACACACACACACACACACACACCGAGAGAGAAATAGTTTCATTTATAAATAAATTTAGATATTTTTCTTTTCCTTATCTTTCACTTGGTATTTTCTTCAATCATTCTCGCAGTTCTTCGACTTTTCCTCCTCCACCTCTTTGTTTTTCTTCCTCCTTCTTATTCCCTACCTTTCTTCCTTCTTTTTTTTTTCCTCTTCCTCCTCCTCTCCCTCCTTGTTATTATTCTTTGACTGATACAGAAGTAATTACCATTTCATTCTGTAACATTTCAGCCGGCCTTTTTCTTCACCCATCTCGCCTCTTCTTCTTCTTCTTCTTCTTCTTCTTCTTCTTCGTCGTCGTCGTCGTCGTTTTCTTCTTTCTTAGTCTCCTCTTCTTTCTCCTCTCCTTCTTTTTCTTTACCCCCTCTTCTTTCTCTTACTTCATCTTATCTCCTCCTCCCTCTTCCTTCTTCCTTACTGACAGATTCCAGAAGTATACCCTTTCTCTTCCTTCTTCTCCTGCTTCTTTTTCTTCGTCTTCATCATCCTTCTTATTCTCCTCTTTCTTCTTCTTTTTTTCTTTTTCTTCTTCTTCTTTTCTCTCTCTCTCTCTCTTTCTTCTTTCTTCTCTTTCTTCTTATCCTCCTCCTTCTTATCTCTCCTCCTGCTTCTACTTTTTAATGTTCATTGCCAAATTTCAGATTCCAAAAAATTACCTAATATTTTAGCCTTTATTCTTCTTCAACCTCTTCCCATTCCTCCTGGTCCTCCTTCTTCTTCGTTTCCTTCTCCTTCTTTTTCTTACCCTCCTCCGTCTTCTCCCCTCCTTGTTCTTCTACACATCTCCCCTTCTTCCTCTCCTTCTTCCTCTTCTTTTCCGCCTCCTCCCCTTTCTTCTTCGTCTACTCTCCCTCTTTCCAATCTTACCTATCACCCTCTATTCTATTTTCATTCCCGTACACTTCCTTCTAGCCTTTCTCTTTCTCTTCTCTTTTCTTTTACTCGCTTCTATCGATTACATTCTTCCGCATTTTCTTGACTTCCGCCAATTACTTAATGGCGCACCGTTGACGTTCGATTTTATTCCGGACATAAAATTCACATTTTATTTCTTTCACACAGACAAAAAATCTAGTCGAAAAATTAAACATTAAAAAAATACAAGAAAAAAAATTCCCTCGAGAAAAAACAAATAAATTTGAATCTGCAAAACTTTATGTTGATTTTCTAAACATTAGCTTGCATTTGACGAAAGGTCGAAAGTATGGATCGAACTCACACAGTCAGTTCAGCACCTTACCTGATACACGCTTGGGTGATCATGTCTCGAAAGAGATATAATTGACTGGGTAGAAGATATTCACGCAGTAAGTTGCCATTAATTTCTGTGGTAGACTGGTTGCTAACCAAGGCTATAGAACCAAATCTGTTCTGTTATTTAACCCATAGCTGGATGATTAATACCTTTCCCAAGGGTATTTGCGCGTAAATGAATTCGAAATCGGCTCTCCGATTTCTCGTTCCCTGCCGATACATACTGGTCCGTTGTTGTTCTTTAGTTTATTTGCCTAAATGATTTTGTAAGAGTAACTTAGATATGAAGAAACTATTAAAACCCCAGTGAGGATCCCACTCACTATTTAAGTTTTTTAACCATTCAGCATCATTTATCCATCACACCCAGATGGTGCAACTTTTTGTTGCTGTTTCTGTAACAAACTGTTTTTTACGGGGCAGGGTTGTTAGCCCTGCACCCAACCCCCAACCCCCAAATCTAAAGGACCGGTGGGTTATTCTTCGTCTTTACGTTTACAGTACCTGGTATTCCCAAATGGTCACCCATTAAGTACTGACCAGGCTCGATGTTGCTTAACTTCGGTGATCTGACAGGAATCGGTGTATTCCACACGATATAGCCGTAGACTTTTTAACTCTTTGTTAACCATTACACCACATTAAAGTGCCTATCTCTAATACATCATGTTCGATTTGTAACTGACATGTCTCTAATATTTTAACTGAAAGATAGACCTCTGGCCGTCCTCGCTTTAGTCTATATTTATGGCTGACACCAACCAATCACATTCCAGTGAGGAGGAACCAAGGTGCATACGTATTAATTACCTAATCATTGCACCAGTAATATACTGGTACTTTTTTTAAATTAATTTTCGTGGTTTCTTTTCAATTGATTCATTTTGTTTATAGAGATATTTCTTTATGATTAGTCCCTCGTTTTTAAAGAATTATGATCACATTGTAAAAGACCGAAGAGCCACTCGCGGTAGTGGGTTACAGAGTAAACTCTACCACACCAGGCTTGGAGATAATTCGACAAAGACACAAGGAATTACCGGAAGTGAAAAGACGGAAAAGATTTTGCAAGGAACCGGAAAACCAATCTTAGACCAGGGAGCTGTGTGAATTCAACGGCAAGCGAATTCTATTTGTATTCATTTATGTGATATGTAGAAAATATCCCAGCGTTTGTTAACATAAACTCGATTCTTTTCTTCATTTTTCTTCTATGTACAACGTCCATTCAGGACATAAGCAACGTGATACATATCTGGCAAAATCACTACATATCAGTATACAATCTCTTTGTTGATTTTTCATTTTTCTTTCGTTCTCTGAAGAAGCTTCAACATTTTAGATTGAGATACGTTTCCTATCAGTTCTTTTTCTTTATTCTATCATATATATATATATATATATATATATATAGCCTTTGAGATTTGAAAAGGAAATCACTTGACCGGCGGTCGTGAGCAAGTTAAAATTTACTCGCTTCGAAATCATTTTACTCGACCGACTCTATTTTCTTTATAGTTGTTTTACGTAATCATAGCGTGAATCGCTGACAGAAAACAAAAAATGAAATGTTGATTAAAATTTCGAACGTCTTAGAAAGAATTTTAAATTTAAAAAAAAAAATAATGACAAAATTTGATCTTTCCTCCGAATAATAACCTAAACATTTTGATGATAAAACGTTGTTTTTGTTAAGTTTGAGTTTTTTTAACGTCATAATATACTGTTTCGTTTTTTTTTTTTTTTTGTTTTTTGGCGGTTGAATGGGGGGGTACCTAAATTCGTAGTTTCTTTCTTCTGTTTGACTACAGCCTCCATCTCATAGATGATAAAAAATAACAAATATGATTTTCTCAAAGATTTTCTTTAAAAAAAATTACTTACTTGTATAATTTGTTTTTCGGTTCGTGGTTCAAAGAAGTATCCGTATTTTTTTTTCTTTCTTTCAAATATTCGTTTTTACTTTCCGTAAACGGTGGGGGGGGAATATATAGATGTTGAGTCAAGGATAATATTTTTACAAATAAGTTTCTAAAAATCTGTGAGCGTGTTTAATCTGGGCTCCACTCTGGAAGCATTAATTAAACGAATGTTTACACTGACCGGGACAATAAAAGCGAAGCAGGAGCTTGTCAATCTAAATTACATTTGTCAGATCTTGCTTTGATGGTTGCGGGATGTCACTTTCTTTTGTTTAACCACACATTTCGACCTAAATCAGGCGCCACGCATTAGACCAAAGAGTTCAATAATGTCATTGTAGGTCATTCTAAGTAACTTGTGAATCTTCAATGGCATACTTTTGTGTTGTAAAAGGAATCAGATTTCCTTTTTCTATATTTGAAGGGACACGTTTCATTGCGAGATTTTTAATCGACCGCAGGCGAGTAAAGCAATAAACGTTAATTGCCTAAGTTTTTAATCGACTGAGTTGATCGGGCAAGTGAAATCTCAAAAGCTATATATATATATATATATATATATATATATATATATATATATATAGCAGGCTCTCGAGAAGAATGGCGAAGCCCGAACCGTTGCCTTGGATATCTCCAAAGCGTTCGACAGAGTCTGGCCTGCTGGCCTTTTATGCAAACTGCGGAGCTACGGTATTACTGGACATTTGTTTGACCTAATCCAGTCATTCCTCTCTAATCGCACATTGAACGTAGTATTAAACGGATATGCCTCCCAAAACTACCGTACGAACGCGGGCGTCCATCAGTGCTCTATGCTAGGTCCCACGCTCTTTCTGATCTACATTAATGATCTCTCCGATGCCATTAGATCCCAAATAGGCATGTACGCCGATGCCACCACAATTTAATCTCGCCTCGATCGTGTAGCCGGTGTGGGCGACAAAGCGAATCTCGCTGCCGAGCTTGAAAATAGCTCGTAAATTTAAATGCTTCCAAAACGAAGCTGCTATCAATTAACCACCATAGATAATCGCACCTACCTCCCATTAGCTTAGAACAGGCTTGCCTCCCAGAGAGTAAAACACTACCCCTCCTTGGCCTTACACTCTCGGCGGACCTCAAACGGAATGACTACATCGAATCCATTGCTAAATCCACTTCTATGAAAGTCGTTTCTCCGTGCGGGGCCCGGAAGTTTTTCCCGTCTGAATCTATCCTGCACATACCATCCGCCCGTGTATTGAATACTGCTGCTACATCTGGTCGGATGCCGCTGTTACTCTCCTCGGGCCTCTTGACAAAATACAACGGGGAATCTGTAACCTGATCGATACTGACTTGGCAGACCAGCTGCAACAACTCTCTCACCGCCGTGACGTAGCTTCCCTGTGCCTCTTCTATAAATACTTTCACGGCTTCTGCTCCGATGATCATTGGTGCCGCCTAGATACGAATTTACACGAGATACTAGATTAGCAACTAGGTCCCACCCTTTTACAGTGAAACAGATAAGATGTAACCTTAATTTCTACTCGAACAGCTTCTTTTCTCGCACTTCCCGCCTGTGGAATTCCCTTCCAAATGCCTGCTTTCCCGACAGCTACAATCTCCAGGAGTGTAAATGTAAGGTCAATAGACACCTCTTATCACACTAACTTGCATCTATTTTCCCAACACTCTCACCATCTACGCAACCCTCATTCTCGGTATCCTTACCCGTCTATTACCCTCCTTCTGTCATGTCCTATATCTAACCATCCATTCTCATCACTTCCCCCCCCCTGTGTAACCTCCTGCGCAATAGTGGCAGTGGAATGCCTTGCTCGGGGTGAAACGATTATATATATTATTTCGTGGCTCATATATAGACCGCTCTGCAGACCAAATTCATACCACAATGAATGAGTTAAAATTATCCAGATAAAAAGAGTCAAGTAAAAAGGGAGAAGAAAAAAGAAAAAGAAAAAGACTTAAAAAATAGGAGTGAGAAGATAAGCTTAACGGTGTTAGATATTAGTGTTTATATTATATCGAGACGACAAGATGGCCTTGGCGAAGATTTACAGTGACAGTAGCTATGGAAGTCAGTATATTTTTAGTTGACCATTGTAAAATACATGAAATAAAAAATTAGGGGTTGAATTTTCACGAGAAAAAAGAAATTGTTACTTTTTCTTATTAATTCTAACGGTAATAATAATATTATTATAATATTTCATAAAAATTATTTGTAGTAGTAATAACATAATAATAAAGAAAATAATAATAAAAATAATATTTAAAAACCTGAAAGTAATAATAATAATAATAATAATAATAATAATAATAATAATAATAATACCTTACTATTCTGCATATCATTAATAGCACTAACCAGTCAACTTAACAAAACAGAATGTGGTTATAAAATAGGACAAAAGAAAATAAGCCATCTATTTTACATGGATGACTTGAAGTTATATGCTAAGAATGATAATGAACTGGAAGGTCTTCTGCAAACTGTAAAATGCTTCAGCGAAGACATTGGAATGAAATTTAATTTGAATAAATGTGCTAAAGCTACAGTTTTACGTGGATCAATACAAGAAACATCCTCAATTAGCCTAGACCCTGCTGTAACAATAAAAGAATTGAAACCAGAAGAAGCTTATAAATACCTAGGTGTAAATGAGAGCGAAAACATTCACCATAAAAAATGAAAGAAATAGTGCGTAAAGAGTACTATAGAAGGCTACGAATGATATTAAAAACTGAATTAAATTCACAGAACAGAGTTATGGCCATTAATAGCCTTGCAATCCCAGTTGTCCAATATAGCTTTAAGATCTTAAACTGGACTCTAAACGACATCAGGCGAATGGTTGCTAAAACAAGAAAGCTTCTTTCTAAGCATAAGATGCATCATCCAAAGGCTGATGTAGATCGTCTATACATACCCCGTAAAGAAGGTGGAAGAGGTCTTATTCAGCTGGAATTGTCATACAAGACAACAACTATTGGCTTACTAACATACATAGAAACAACAAAGGATTGGATGTTACAATTAGTAAGGCAACATGAAGAAAGAAAGAAAAAATATTCAATAATAAAAGTAGGCAGTAAATTCAAGCAAGATTTACAGTTAGTAGATTCTGTAGAAAAGCAGAACGGAAGCCAAGAGCCGACTATTGCGGCAAAGAATATGAAAATGAAAGCCAAAGACAAATCTCTTGAACAGATGAAACAGCGCTGGCAAGACAAACCTCTGCATGGCCAATATCCAGTACGTGCCAATAAATCTAATGTTGACAAAGTTAATACTCATCGATGGTTACGTGCATCTGGATTAAAGTCTGAAACTGAAGGCTTTATTCTTGCAGCAAAAGACCAAAGTCTTTTCACGAGAAACTTTCAGGCAAATATTATGCATAATAATATGGATCCAAAATGCAGGTTTTGTGATAAACACCAAGAAACAATAGACCACCTAATCCCAGGCTGTTCTGTGCTTGCCCCAAACGAATATAAATATCGCCACGATAGAGTTGGGCAATATTTACATTGGGCAATGTGCAAACATTATGGAAAAGCTGTAAACAAACACTGGTATGAACATCACCCAGCACCGGTTACAGAAATAGAAGATGTAACCATTCTATGGGATTACACCATCTACACAGACAGAAAAATTGAAGCAAACAGGCCAGACATTATTGTTAAAAACCAGAAAGAGAAAACTTGTCTATTAATTGATATGGCTTGTCCAGCGGATTGTAACATAGCAATCAAGGAATTTGAAAAACTGTCAAAATATAAAGACCTGGAAATTGAAATAGGAAAAATGTGGAAATTGAAAACAAGAGTTGTGCCAGTGATAGTAGGTGCACTTGGAATGATAAAAAATGGAACAAAACAACACATTGAAAGAATCCCTGGAAACCCCAGCTTAAGAGATATACAAAAAATTGTCTTATTAAGTACAGCCCACACACTAAGGAAAACTTTATCTATGTAATGCTGGAGATGATAGGGAAGATAGAAAAACATGAAATGGAGCCATAACAACACGCCACTACCTGCCTTAGGTCTCCCCGCAGATTGGTTGGTAGTGAGACCAAAGCACAAATCGAAATATGATGAAAAATGACATAATAATAATCCCTTACTATTCTGCATATCATTAATAGCACTAACCAGTCAACTTAATAAGACAGAATGTGGTTATATAATAGGCCAAAAGAAAATAAGCCATCTATTTTACATGGATGACTTAAAGTTATATGCTAAGAATGATAATGAGCTGGAAGGTCTTCTGCACACTGTAAAATGCTTCAGCGAAGACATTGGAATGAAATTTAATTTGAATAAATGTGCTAAAGCTGCAGTTTTACGTGGATCAATACAAGAAACATCCTCAATTAGCTTAGACCCTGCTGTAACAATAAAAGAATTGAAACCAGAAGAAGCTTATAAATACCTAGGTGTAAATGAGAGCGAAAACATTCACCATAAAAAAATGAAAGAAATAGTGCGTAAAGAGTACTATAGAAGGCTATGAATGATATTAAAAACTGAATTAAATTCACAGAACAGAGTTATGGCCATTAATAGCCTTGCAATCCCAGTTGTCCAATATAGCTTTAAGATCTTAAACTGGACTCTAAACGACATCAGGCGAATGGATGCTAAAACAAGAAAGCTTCTTTCTAAGCATAAGATGCATCATCCAAAGGCTGATGTAGACCGTCTATACATACCCCGTAAAGAAGGTGGAAGAGGTCTTATTCAGCTGGAATTGTCATACAAGACAACAACTATTGGCTTACTAACATACATAGAAACAACAAAGGATTGGATGATACAATTAGTAAGGCAACATGAAGAAAGAAAGAAAAAATATTCAATAATAAAAGAAGGCAGTAAATACAAACAAGATTTACAGTTAGTAGATTCTGTAGAAAAGCAAAACAGAAGCCAAGAACCAACTATTGCGGCAAAAAATATGAAAATGAAAGCCAAAGATAAAGCTCTTGAACAGATGAAACAGCGCTGGCAAGACAAACCTCTGCATGGCCAATATCCAGAACGTGCCAATAAATCCAATGTTGACAAAGTTAATACTCATCGATGGTTACGTGCATCTGGATTAAAGTCTGAAACTGAAGGCTTTATTTTTGCAGCACAAGACCAAAGTCTTTTCACGAGAAACTTTCAGGCAAATATTATGCATAATAATATGGATCCAAAATGCAGGTTTTGTGATAAACACCAAGAAACAATAGACCACCTAATCTCAGACTGTTCTGTGCTTGCTCCAAATGAATATAAAAATCGCCACGATAGAGTTGGGCAATATTTACATTGGACAATGTGCAAACACTATGGAAAATCTGTAAACAAACACTGGTATGAACATCACCCAGCACCGGTTACAGAAATAGAAGATGTAACCATTCTATGGGATTACACCATCTACACAGACAGAAAAATTGAAGCAAACAGGCCAGACATTATTGTTAAAAACCAGAAGGAGAAAACTTGTCTATTAATTGATATGGCTTGTCCAGCGGATTGTAATTTTCTTAAAAACAAAACAAAACAACAAGAAAATAAATTAAATCCGATGAAAAATAATTTCTACGGTATTATTTTATAGAAAGACAACGTATTTATTGATATATTCATTTTTATTTATTTATTGATTTAATTTA
The DNA here is from genome assembly GCA_037127315.1 of Ascarosepion bandense. Lineage (NCBI taxonomy): Eukaryota > Metazoa > Mollusca > Cephalopoda > Sepiida > Sepiidae > Ascarosepion > Ascarosepion bandense. Next base: position 3,717,931 of record JBBBDQ010001918.1, on the reverse strand, counting down.
CTTATTTAATTTATCTTATTCTGATAACCCTATTTTTGACCAAGGACTTTATTGAAAAAATAAATGAATATAAAGTGGACGAACAAATTATTACATTTTTTTTTTTTAACAAAATACACTAGTAGTGATGTTTTGTTTCGTTGAGCCGTTGCTACGCCAAAGGTTTTTTTTTCTTTTAACCAGCGTCTTTCTCCTTGAATTCCAATCGCGTCTATGTCAGATGTTGCTTGGCAGCCCATTTAGGAGAAGGAAAACTCCGAACAACAACCCGCAACTCAAGGTGTTAATCGTGCCGAGGAGTGAATGGCTACTGCGTTATGTGGTCACAAACGATCCCCTACAGGCTTCGGGACCCTGTTTGTAAAAGACCGTTACCCAACGTGCCGGGCAACTTTGGGTGGACTTTTGGACCCGTGCGTCACTCGTGGGAAAAACATGAAAAATACAAATAGAAATAAAAAGTCCAGTATGGCCCTTCCAGTGGATAAACAGGGAGCCCGTCCTTCAGGATGGAACCTATCTGAGGTCGAAAAATCTGCCATAGGAACAAACTCCTACACAAAGAATGAATCTTCAGGTCCCCACAACCAGGATAATCCTAATGATGGTCCTGAAAATTCACCAGCTACATCTACAACCGTATATTTAAAGAAAGAAAAAAATAAAATGGTCTCGTGAGGAGTACAAAGTCGTTATGACTGCATTTCATGAAGCGTTACTCAAACCTCAAAAAAACATGACTCGCCAAACATATGACATCTGGCGTGAAAAAGTTGGTCAAGCAAATAGAAAGTATATTGACGAAAATTAATTAGCCAATGTACGTAGGTACATTATTCGTAATAACCGACTGACAGAGGCTGAAATTGATGAAATTAAAAGAATTGTAACAAGAAGAAACGAATCAACAAAATAAGAAAAGGAACCGGAATCAGAATCAGAAATAAAAAGTAATAACATCAAACAAGCCACAGGTCATAATGTAGAAACCGTGAAACACGCAAATCACTGCGAAGATAATGCTGTAAGTTTAAAAGTGCTGGAAAGATGTGATCTGAGTCAGTTAAAAGACGAAAATAAAACGAGTTCAGAACACATCGAAGATAATTATTTGACGGAAAATAAGAACAATATACAGGAAGCCAAGATAAAAATAAAGAACCATCTAAGTCAAATACAAAATATTACAATGGAGGAACGAGAACAGCTCCCAAAATTACAACCAACAAAACATAACCTTCGAACTATTAAACTCTACAATGCAGCACTGAAATTAATACTGGATGAAGACACTCATACAAATCTCAACGAAGTAATATATGCATCAGCAATAGCAGCAACAAAAAAATTGAATATCAAAATAAAAACAAGGCAGTCTCGCAGACATGAAGATCCACCTTGGAAAAGAAAAATAGAAAAAGAAATCGAACAACTTAGAAGTGAACTATCAGTACTGGATAAACTGAGTAGAGGAATAAATGTAAGAACTAGGAAAAGCAGAAGAGCCGAAAGAAAATATAACATTAGGAATGAAAATGAAGTCTTATCAAATAAAGAAAAAATAAAGCAAAAAATCCAACTGAAGGCTCAAAGAATAAGAGGCTATGAAAAAAGAGCAAGATTTTACAGACAAAACAAGATTTTTCAGACTGATAAAAAGAGATTTTGCAGGGAAATAGGTAAAAAAAGAATTGAAGTGACAGCCCCCCCCCCAGAATGGAAGAAGTCACACAGTTCTGGGAAAAGATATGGGCTTGCCCTAAAGAACATAGCAAGGAAGTACATTGGATTGCGCAAGAGACAGAACGAATGAAAAATAAACCAGAACAGACATGGTCTGGAATTACAGAAGATGATGTTAAATTTGCATTAAAAAAAGCACACAATTGGAAATTCCCAGGTATAGATAAAATTCCTTACTTTTGGCTATATTATTTAAATACAGCACATAAAAAACTAGCCAAAGAACTTCAAGAAATGGTTGACGATCCCACTAAAATTCCTGCATGGATGACCAAAGGAATTACATTTCTTCTACCCAAGAATGGTGACACAAACAACCCGAAAAACTACAGACCAATTACATGTCTTCCGACAACATATAAACTATTAACATCCATTTTAACAAAACAGACATATTTATTCTTAGAAAGAAATGACATGATACCGCTTGAACAAAAAGGGTGCAAACGTGGCTGTTATGGTTGTAAAGACCAATTGCTAATTAACAAAATGATCCTGGAAAACTGCTACAGTACAAAGAAAAATCTTAGTACTGCCTGGATAGATTATCGAAAGGCATTCGATAGTGTGCCACATTCCTGGATTTTAAAGACTTTAAATATATACAAGTTATCGCCCGTCATCATCAATTTCATCAAACAGTGCATGTCTATATGGAAAACAACCCTTTACCTCAATCATATAAATGGAACCTATAAGTCTGATGAAATAAACATCAAAAGAGGTATATTTTAAGGTGATTCTTTATCTCCCTTGCTATTCTGCATATCATTAATAGCACTAACCAGTCAACTTAATAAGACAGAATGTGGTTATAAAATAGGCCAAAAGAAAATAAGCCATCTATTTTACATGGATGACTTAAAGTTATATGCTAAGAATGATAATGAGCTGGAAGGTCTTCTGCAAACTGTAAAATGCTTCAGCGAAGACATTGGAATGAAATTTAATTTGAATAAATGTGCTAAAGCTGCAGTTTTACGTGGATCAATACAAGAAACATCCTCAATTAGCTTAGACCCTGCTGTAACAATAAAAGAATTGAAACCAGAAGAAGCTTATAAATACCTAGGTGTAAATGAGAGCGAAAACATTCACCATAAAAAAATGAAAGAAATAGTGCGTAAAGAGTACTATAGAAGGCTATGAATGATATTAAAAACTGAATTAAATTCACAGAACAGAGTTATGGCCATTAATAGCCTTGCAATCCCAGTTGTCCAATATAGCTTTAAGATCTTAAACTGGACTCTAAACGACATCAGGCGAATGGATGCTAAAACAAGAAAGCTTCTTTCTAAGCATAAGATGCATCATCCAAAGGCTGATGTAGACCGTCTATACATACCCCGTAAAGAAGGTGGAAGAGGTCTTATTCAGCTGGAATTGTCATACAAGACAACAACTATTGGCTTACTAACATACATAGAAACAACAAAGGATTGGATGATACAATTAGTAAGGCAACATGAAGAAAGAAAGAAAAAATATTCAATAATAAAAGAAGGCAGTAAATACAAACAAGATTTACAGTTAGTAGATTCTGTAGAAAAGCAAAACAGAAGCCAAGAACCAACTATTGCGGCAAAAAATATGAAAATGAAAGCCAAAGATAAAGCTCTTGAACAGATGAAACAGCGCTGGCAAGACAAACCTCTGCATGGCCAATATCCAGAACGTGCCAATAAATCCAATGTTGACAAAGTTAATACTCATCGATGGTTACGTGCATCTGGATTAAAGTCTGAAACTGAAGGCTTTATTTTTGCAGCACAAGACCAAAGTCTTTTCACTAGAAACTTTCAGGCAAATATTATGCATAATAATATGGATCCAAAATGCAGGTTTTGTGATAAACACCAAGAAACAATAGACCACCTAATCTCAGACTGTTCTGTGCTTGCTCCAAATGAATATAAAAATCGCCACGATAGAGTTGGGCAATATTTACATTGGACAATGTGCAAACACTATGGAAAATCTGTAAACAAACACTGGTATGAACATCGCCCAGCACCGGTTACAGAAATAGAAGATGTGACCATTCTATGGGATTACACCATCTACACAGACAGAAAAATTGAAGCAAACAGGCCAGACATTATTGTTAAAAACCAGAAGGAGAAAACTTGTCTATTAATTGATATGGCTTGTCCAGCGGATTGTAACATAGCAACCAAGGGATTTGAAAAACTGTCAAAATATAAAGACCTGGAAATTGAAATAGAAAAAATGTGGAAATTGAAAGCAAGAGTTGTGTCAGTGATAGTAGGTGCACTTGGAATGATAAACAATGGAACAAAACAACACATTGAAAGAATCCCTGGAGACCCCAGCTTAAGAGATATACAAAAATTGTCTTTTTAAGTACAGCCCACACACTAAGGAGAACTTTGTCTATGTAACGCTAGGGATGATGAGGAAGATAGAAAAAACATGAAATGTAGCCATAACAACACGTCACGGCCTGCCTTAGGTCTTCCTGCAGACTTGAATGATAGTGCGACCATAGCAGAAATCAAAATATGATGAAAAATGACATAATAATAATAATAATAATAATAATAATAATAAATTTACACTTCAAACAACAGATTCACGGTTTCTCTCAGTTTTTTTCACCTTTACACACACACACACACACACACACACACACACACATATATATATATATATATATAAACTTATCTCTAAATGGAACTTTGTCTCTGTGTGTGTATGTGTGTGTGTGTGTCTGTCTGTGTGCGTGTGTCCGTTACCTATAGACTCCGAAACGGCTGAACCGATTTCCTTAAAAATTTACACAGTTGTACTATAAGCGTCTGCGAGTGTTCTTAGCTAGATTTTGTGTAAAGGTACACCCGATAAATATCGAAAATCGATAATCGAAAAAATCGGGTTATAGAAGGAGTGGTCCGATTTTAATCAAATTTCATACACTCATAACAAAGACATAAGAAACGATATTCAGAAGTTTCAAGTTTGCAGTTCTTACAATAGTGCAGAAAATCGATAATATATATATATATATATATATAAAAGGCTAGATGTTTGTGTATGTGTCTGTTTATCTGCCTGCATGTCTGTATTTTTTCAGCCCTTTTATTTTAGTTTTTGCTTCAGATTTTGCTCTAAGTAGGTATATTTGTAGTTCTTAGTCTCAGCCATGATACCATTTACTTAGAGGACTTATTTAGCCTTCAAAATTGAGTTTACGACGAAAAAACTTATTTGATATCGATAGCAGGAAATCAAAATTTGACTTACATCCATTCATTTTTCTTTCAGTCTACGGTTTCGCTTTAACTGGAAACAACTATTGCTTTTTAGTCTTTCGTGCCGACGTCCAAAGAGTCTGAGCTCCAGGACCATGGATTAGTTTTAAAGATTTCATTATACCCGAGTAACGCCGGCTATACTGGTAGTATATATATATATATATAAGCATACGGTGTAGATATAGAAGAATCCCAAGGTGTATCCTCTACATAAAGCGGTAGTATAACTCTCTAAGAGATCTCTAAATACATATGTATATAAATACATATAAAGCAAATTTAAGAAAAAATATAGGCAGACACGTCATTTCATGATAAATCGGAAGTGTAGGCCTATTTCAGACGAACCATCATGAGCTTCCGTCTTTATTGTACAGAAGATTTTACACGAATCGTTTCGTGTCAAATCTTCTGTACAATATATATATATATATATATATATATATATATATATATATATATATATATATATTATTGGTTGTATAAAAACGTTTAAGGGCAATAAATAAATTACATTTAATTCTTACAGGCAATTTGTAAAGACGGAAAATTAAACATAGAAAGACCCATGAAAAACACCCGACCAGTTTCTATACCATGATTCATCAGGGCCGCCTGGGACATTTATTTCATCCTTTTTAAAAAATTAAAATGAAGACGAAAAATGTAGGGGGAAAAAGTGGGAGGAGCAAGCATATATATTTTATACACATAAAGAATAAGAAAAAAAAAAGTAAGACCATATAGGCAAAATCTCAATAACCAGACCCAATTAATATGAATTTTATTGATATATATATATATATATATATATTGATCCAGTTTTAGGGCTAGATGTAAATAGTATTATCTATTTACAGAGCAAATATGTAGACTCTATTAAGAAAATTCGAAATATATACATATACGCTCTCACACCCTGATTGAGCACTCTGGAAGAATGGTAAACTTTGAAAAACAGTAGCTACTCTGGCATGTACGCATCGCTCATTCAGTAAAATGAATTAAAGCACTGTAGCTATTGGGCGCGTATAATGATAATATACACGTTAAAAGTTTGCCTTCTTCTACCGAACGCCCATAGCCCATAGGTAGAATCGCCGAATGACGCCAATTCGGTCGGGTTTCAATCCTGAGTTAAAATGCAATCGGAGTCTAACCGTACTGATGGTCTGTGATACAGCGAAAGAAACAGATCTTTCTGCGGATATATATATATATTATTTGTTTGAATATTATTTTTAAGCGATACTCTATTTGATTATTTTTCAAACTGACAATTTAATAGACTTGTATTTAAGTTCACTCGATGTTCATGGGAATTAAATCTTATAACATTAAGTTAGTCAGTCAGTCAGTTAAGTGCCATACGTGATACACGCTTGGGCGATCATGTCTCGAAAGAGACATGACTGACTGGGCAGAAGATTATCCCGCAGTAGGTTGCCATTGTTTTCTGCGGTAGACTATAGAACCCAATCTGTCCTGTTACTTAATCCATAACTGGAGGGAAGAGACGGATTAATACCTTTCCCGAGGGTATTTGCGCGTACTTTTTTAATAACAAGATTAAAAATTTAAATATTCTAAGGCTACATGTAGATAAAAAAATTAAAAATTTAATTAAAATTTCAAAATTAAATTCTATTTGCAAATATTAAAATTGTGGGGCGATGAAATCAAAGGGACGTAATTCATAATTGCTAATAGCGGGGTAAAAGAAAGAATCACTATTATTATTATTATTATTATTATTATTATTATGTCATTTTTCATCATATTTCGATTTCTGCTTTGGTCTCACTACCAACCAAGTCTGCGGGGAGACCTAAGGCAGGCCGTGACGTGTTGTTATGGCTACATTTCATGTTTTTTCTATCTTCCTCATCATCCCTAGCGTTACATAGACAAAGTTCTCCTTAGTGTGTGGGCTGTACTTAAAAAGACAATTTTTGTATATCTCTTAAGCTGGGGTCTCCAGGGATTCTTTCAATGTGTTGTTTTGTTCCATTGTTTATCATTCCAAGTGCACCTACTATCACTGACACAACTCTTGCTTTCAATTTCCACATTTTTTCTATTTCAATTTCCAGGTCTTTATATTTTGACAGTTTTTCAAATCCCTTGGTTGCTATGTTACAATCCGCTGGACAAGCCATATCAATTAATAGACAAGTTTTCTCCTTCTGGTTTTTAACAATAATGTCTGGCCTGTTTGCTTCAATTTTTCTGTCTGTGTAGATGGTGTAATCCCATAGAATGGTCACATCTTCTATTTCTGTAACCGGTGCTGGGCGATGTTCATATGTATGTTAGTAAGCCAACAGTTGTCTTGTATGACAATTCTTGCTGAATAAGACCTCTTCCGCCTTCTTTACGGGGTATGTATAGACGATCTACATCAGCCTTTGGATGATGCATCTTATGCTTAGGAAATAGCTTTCTTGTTTTAGAATCCATTCGCCTGATGTCTTTTAGACCCCAGTTTAAGATGTTTAAACTATATTGGACGATTAGGATTGCAAGGCTATTAATGGCCATAATTCTGTTCTGAAAATTCAATTCAGTTTTTAATATCAGTCGTAGCCTTCTATAGTACTCTTTACGTACTATTTCTTTCATTTTTTTATGATGATTTTTTTCACTCTCATTTACACCTAGGTATTTATAAGCTTCTTCTGGCTTCAATTCTTTTGTTGTTACAGCAGGATCTAAGCTAATTGAGGATGTTTCTTGTAGTGATCCACGTAAAACTATAGCTTTAGCACATTTATTCAAACTTATTATGATTTATTATAATTTATTATTATTATTGTTAATATTTATTATTATTATTATTATTATTATTATTATTATTTAACGTTTGTAAAACATATGAAGTGTCCATAATTATATTTGTGTCACTACAGCTGTTTCGAATCCAAAGTTTTCATATATCATATATTTTTTCTGTTTCGATATATATATATATATATATATATAGTATTATTTATTACTTTATGTAACAAGGATCTTTTATCTTTTATGAACGCGCAATTTTCAAAATTAGGGGACACTACATGAGGTTTGTCCAGTTTTCTTGTTTTTATTTTATTTGGCCTTTATTTTTATTTTATTTTATTTTATTTTATTTCGTTTTTTATTTTATTTGTTGGTTGTTAAAATGATTAACATTAAAAAAAAAAATTAAATGCAAATCATTTTCGCAACCAACATCCAACATTGCCTGATGACGAGGATAATATATATATATATATATATATATATATATATATATATATTGACAAAAGGAGACATCTATGCAGAGAATAAGAATTTTCAACAAGTAGGTACAATCTTTGAACACGACTCTAGAGAACCAGGTACATGAAACAAATCGGAATGAAAACATCTCAGGAGTGATGATTCCTGGAATTTTTAATGGAAACAAAACAACTGGTCGATTGATTGAAGCGGGAAAAAGATTTCAAAAAATGGAACTAGAATTGAGCTTTCAACAAAGATATTAACAAGCATGCACGCACACACACACACACATGTATGTATGTATGTATGTATGTATGTATGTATGTATTTGGAGAACAATCGCTTTTTAATCATTTTATTAATTTTCGATTTAATTTTTCCAGTTCTTACATGTTTTTGTCGGAGATAAGGAATGTAAAAACATCCCATAATTGTTGACTTTCCATGCGCTTTCAACCATTTCACTGGCTATTTTGGGATGTTGTTATTTTAACTTTATGATTTGACTGAAACCTAATTTATTTTGTGTTTTTTGAAAAGAAGCATTGCGTGAGCGTCTCTTTATTTTTTAAGCTTTCAAACCCCCATTTCTTCTGATAATGTAAGCTGATAGCAGGAGAAACTCTTTTTTGACATATAGTGCCTCTCTTATAACGAGGTGCCTTTCATATTGCGCTTCAAATAATATTTTTGCAATTTCAATCAAAATTTTTCTTAGGGGTATTCGCAAATTATCAGTCAATAAATGTTTTTTTAAGTTGCACTATTGTTAGATAGATGCCATGTAAGACGTCTTTTCCGAGTAGTAGTAGTAGTAGTTTATCCAATATAGGTAACTGATTTATGACAAGAAACTTAATTCTGTACATGGCACCGAAATTCATACATTATATAATCATCGTTAGTTTAGATTTGATGGGGTTATTTTGATTAGGAACAAGGCTTTCACGCTTCCATTTTCTATAATATATGATACATCTTACATGTTTTTGAGGAATTATAGCTGAAATAGGGTGCTTAATAATTTTTCGTACAGCAAATTCGTCCTCTTTATAATTATTGTGCCTTTGATTGTAGTAAAACGTTGATGTTTTTTTGTGTTATTTTTAATACTGGTGTCGTATATTTTTGTAAGAAAAATTTTATTTGTTTATCGATGATAATCTTGGAAAAATTAAATAAAAAATGAATAAAATCTTCCTTTTCGTTAGTTTTTAACAAAACACACACACACACACATATATATATGTGTGTGTGTGTGTGTGTGTGTGTGTGTGTGCGTGTGTGTGCGCGCGTGTGTGTGTGTGTACGTGGGAATACTGAAATGTTTTGAGCCGACTTACTTCAAATGATTCTGCATCAAGATATATCTTTTGAGAAGCGAGTCAAACTGAAAAAAAAAACGATCACACTTCTTTTATTACAATGTGCAATGTGCCTTGTGGTGCAGTAGATATCGACTCGGAACGACAAATCGGGGAGCCGAGTTCGAATTCCAGTTGTATTCCTTGCATTCACTTACGCACAAATTCCCTTTTGGAAAAGTATCAATCCGTCTCTTCCCTCCAGTTATGGGTTAAAAAATAACACAGATTGGGTTCTATAGCCTTGGCTAGCAACCAGTCTACCATAGAAAGCATTAGTAACCTACTACGGGATAATCTTCAGCCCAGTCAGTCTTGTCTCTTTCGAGACATGATCGCCCAAAGTGTGTATCACGTATGGCACTTAACTAACTGACTACGCTGAAACACCAACCGGGCGTGTCAAGCATGATGAGGACCCCCGGGCAGTGATTTGTGGCTCTGTTTTATCCACATTTGCATTTTTTCTACCTACATTTATATATGCCAGAAAATGATAAAATAAAATAAAATTATACTATAAATGTATGAACAATTTTCGCAGATTTTGACATTATTCTAGGCTCTTTTGTTTGTTGTCCAAACCCGTGAATTTGTTTTGCTCATAGATAAGATTCATTTTTTTATTTATTTATTATGCTAAAATAAAATTCTTCTTCTATGTGCCTTGTCGCTTCAGGACTTAGGCGATCATGGCCATCCACGTCTCCCTATCCCTGGTGGCTCTGAGCACGCTTTCTACTATTACACCATGCAATCGTCGTTCCGTCATCCACCTGATTAGATCCTTCAAATATGTTGTCCGTTGCTTTCCCCTGTCTCTCTTTCCCTGTATCTAGCCTGTTAGTATCAGATTCTCCAAGCCTTCCTTCCTCATTGCATGTCCCAGGAACTTCAGCTGTCTCTTCCTGATGCTTGCTCAGTATTAATTTCCTTTTTTCTTTTTCTTTTTTTTATTATTGAACTAAAAAAAATCTCAAGTTGGTGTTAAAAACTACCGAAAAACATTGTTGATTTATTTAAGATGAAATGATCCATTTTGACATGTCTCTAATTTCTAGATACACTACCGGCCATAATTATTAGGTCACCCCAGTGTTTTAAAAATGATGTCTTTCATACTATTTTGTAGTGTTTATTTCCAAGTGAATAATTGTCAATGAAAATAAAATGGTTCTTTTGTTAATACGGCACAATAACATGTGCATCAAATGAATTGTCTTGTAAAATAGTGCAAAGTCATAATAACAAAAGAACCATTCTATTTTCATTTGGCCATAAATACTAAAAACTGAAATATGAAATACGTCATTTCTTTTAAAAAACTAGGGTGGTCTAATAATTATGGCCGGTAGTGTACATTGTATGTATTTTCCTAGTTGAATAGTTCCCTTACATTGCATAAGACCAATTCTTCTTCTTCAATGTGCCGTGTCCTTTCAGGGTGTAGGCGATAATGGCCTTCCACATCTCCCTATCCCTTGTAGCTGTTAACACCACTTCTCCTGTTGCCACTCCCAAACCCTGCTCCGGCGCCCCTCTGCTCAAATCCATCAAGTATGTCACGTGTTGATTTCCCGTCTCTCCTTCCCTCAGTCTGTCCTGTGAGTATACATAATTCAGTCATTAGTGCCATAAGTAATACACGCTTAGGCGGTCATGTCTCGAAAGAGACATGACTGACTGGGCAAAAGACTTTCCCGCAGTAGGTTGACATTGCTTTCTGCGGTAGACTGGTTGCCAGCCAAGGCTATAGAACTCAATCTGTCCTGTTATTTAACCCATAACTGAAGAGAAGAGGCGGAATAATACCTTTCCCAAAGGTATTTGCGCGTAAGTGAATGCAACAAATTTACCTGGAATTCGAAATCGGCTCCCTGATTACTGATCTACTGCACCACGACTCACATAGATTACAATGAAATCTGTATTTTATATGAATACTAACATGAAAATTAAGATGCAGTAGAGTGGGAAGCTTCTTATCATATACTAGCAGTATAGCCCGGCGTTGCTCAGGTGTAATGAAAGTTTTAAAACTAATCCATGGTCCTGGAGCTCAGACTCTTTGGACGTTGGCACGAAAGACTAAAAGCAATAGTTGTTTCTAGTTAAAGCGAAACCGTAGACTGAAAGAAAAATGAATGGATGTAAGTCAAATTTTGATTTCCTGTTATCGATATCAAATAAGTTTTTTTTTTGTCGTAAACTGAATTTGAAGGCTAAACAAGTCCTCTGAGTAAATGGTATCGTGGTTGAGAATAAGGACTACAATTATACCTACTTACAGCCAAACCTAAAACTAAAATAAAAGGGCTGAAAAAATACAGACATGCAGGCAGATAAACAGACACACACACAAACAACTTGCCTTTTATAAATATATATTACCGATTTTCTGCTCTATTGTAAGAACTGCAACCTTGAAACTTATGAATATCTTTTCTTATGTCTTTGTCTATGAGTTTATCAAATTTGATTAAAATGTCTTTTTCTATGAATGTATCAAATTTGATTAAAATCGGACCACTCCTTCTATAACCCGATTTTTTCGATTATTGATTTTCGATATTTATCGGCGGTACCTCGACACAAAACCTAGCTAAGAACACTCGCAGACGCTTATAGTACAACTGTGTAAGCTTTCAAGAAAGTCGGTTTATTATTATTATTATTATTATTATTATTATTTATTATATAAGTTTAGATTTGGTGGAGGGCATCATTTTTTTTTTTTACTCATTTCACCCCAAGCAAGGCATTCCACTGCCACTATAGAGCAGAGGGTTACATAGGGGAAAGTGATGAGAAAGAGTGGTTAGATATTGAAAATGTCAGAAGGAGGGTGGTAGACGGGTAAGGATACTGAGGATGAGGATTGAGTAGATGGAAGAGTGCTTGAGTGAATGGATGCGAGTTAGTGTGTTAAGAGGTGTCTATTGACCTTAGATTTAAACTTCTAGAGGTTGTAGCTGTCGGAGAAGCAAGTATGTGGAAGGGAATTCCACCGGAGAATCAGGGGCATTATAAATTGGGGCGTATCATAGATTTGGGAGGTGCGAAAGAAATCATTGTACCTGACCTGACAAGGTGTGATACTTACTAACAAGCCTGGTAAAAACTAAATTTTAAAAAAATGTAATTGACTGTATACCCTAACACAAATGACTTCAAAATCCCGCACGTTTCGGTTTATATCTTTTCCGGTTACCCAGCAGTTTTTTAGACCGAAAGGAAAATAAGCCTTCTTGACACATATGTCCGTTTCGATTGCAATAAAAAGAAATGTTTTTTTTTTTTTTTATGAATTTATTTATATTTTAATTCAATGACAATTTATAATATCTTTAAATTCTTTAATAATTCTACTTATTATCAAATAATTAAAAAACAATAAAATCTTATCATTCTTTTATTTTTTAAGGTTTATAAAAGTAAATTTCATGATTTTATTCAACGCAGGGTAAGTGTTGTCCAATCTGAGTGTGTAAGCGCAAGTGTGATGTATATATTAAATTTCACTAACACCATCGTGTTTCCTGAACACTGCAATCTTAATTGCTTCATGTCAAGGGTCTATCTATCCTCATGAGCAATCAAGCTCTTCAAACCGGATATCGCTAAAAAGCAGACGACGTAAGTATATTTTCTGAGCATCTGCTCCACGCACACATCCGCTTCAACCAAAATAAAATGAACGGCACAGTTATAGCCACACCCGCTCAAAAACTAAAACCGTATTTCAAATCAATTGACGGTTATATATATTCGAATTAAAACAGACCCGAAACATATCAACGTTTGATGTCAACAGCCGCACGCTGAGAGAGTGACGCGACACAGACCAGCGTTTGATGTAAACACCGTTAGGCTGAAAAAGAGACACGGCACAGATCAGTATCTGATAACACCGACCCACTGAGAGAGAAAAGCCACCGTCTACTCCAGCCAACACCAATGTCCATTTCACTTCTAATTTCGCCGTTCTTTTATCCTGTTACCCCAGCAACAGAGACAGATTACTAGTTTTTGTGTGTATATCTATCTATCTATCTATCTATCTATCTATCTATCTATAAATGGAACTTTGTCTGTGTGTGCATGTCAGTGTGTGTATGTGTGTGTATCCGATACCTATAGACTCCAAAACGGCTGAATCAATTTTTTTGAAAATTTACACAGTTGCACTATAAGCGTCTGCGAGTGTTCTTAGCTAGGTTTGGTGTCGAGGTATCCCCAATAAATATCGAAAATCGATAATCGAAAAAATCGGGTTATAGAAGGAGTGGTCCGATTTAAATCAAATTTGATACACTCATAGACAAAGACATAAGAAACGATAGTTACAAGGTTACAGTTCTTACAATAGTGCAGAAATTTTGATATCGATACCAGGAAACCAAAATTTAATTTACATCCATTCATTTTTCTTTCAGTCTACGGTTCGCTTTAACTGGAAACAACTATTGATTTTTCGTCTTTCGTGCCAACGTCCAAAGAGTCTGAGCTCCAGGACCATGGATTAGTTTTAAAGCTTTCATTACACCCGAGCAACGCCGGGCTATACTGCTAGTATATATATATAAGAATAAATTATAAATTTAATTTGAATAAATTTGGCACTTGGTTTTACGTATGCTAAAGCGGGGAAGGAATTAACCTTTACAAGCATAACAACAACAATGTTCTCTTTTTCAGGTTACCCATTTCTACTTTCGCAACAATATAGATCCCGTCTTCTTCTTCTTCTTCTTCTTCTTCTTCTACTTCTATGTGTCGTGTCCCCTCAGGACGAAGGTAATCATGGCCTTTCACCTCTCCCTATCCCTTGTAGTTCATAATAACATCCCGTCTCCTGTTACCCCTCTTAAACCCTGTCAATCAAGTCCATCAAGTATATACCACGTTGCTTTCTCTCGTCTTTCCTTCTCTCTACCCGTCCCGTGAGTATAAGATTCCTCAAGCCCTCTTTCCTCATTACATATCCCAGAAACTTCAGCTGCCTTTTCTTAATGTTGAGTGTCAGTTTCTTTTTCGTCTACATCCTCTTCGTCGTTTCTCATATGTTCGGTCCATGGTATCCTCAGCATCCTTCTGTAGAACGCATTTCGGTTGCTTCAAGTTTTTTTTTCTTCTTCTTTGATGAGATTCTCCAGCATTCGCTGCCATATTGAAGGACAGACTTCATATGACAATCCAGTACTCTTTTCTTTGTTTTCAACGAAATGTTTACCAAGGGTAAAAGAGAACGACGTTTCCTCATTTCTCTAAAATATTTACATAACCAGCACCTTGATGAACCGACAACCAACAGGATGTCTCAACAACCATATTGCTCACATGCTCCTTCTCTCTATCCATCCTGTAGGTATCAGATTCTCCAAGCCCTCTTTCCTCATTACATGTCCCAGAAACTTCAGCTGCCTTTTCCTGATGTTGAGTGTCAGTTTCTTTTTCGTTTACATCCTCTTCAAAACCTTGTTGTTGCTTAAATGTCTGGTCCATAGTATCCTCAGCATCCTTCTGTAGAGCCACATTTCGGTTGCTTCAAGTCTTTCCTTCATCTTTGATGACATTGTAAATCACTAAGCACAACAAAAGCATCAGCGTACACAGTACATCCGCGCATACATCGTCGCACGTGTAATGGACAAAGAATCAGAACTGTTCGTATCGTATAGATTTTAGTCACCGCTAAGATATTATTGTGAGTTCATTTTTTCTTTTCTTTTCTTTTTTTTTTTTTGGCTGCAAGAAGCATGAAAAAAACTAATGAAATTTCGTTTAGTAATGAACGCCACCCAACAGGTGCATAGATAAAAGACACTGAATTTCTTTTCAATTTTGGTGGCAGAAAGAATGGTAAAGGGACAAAGATATGAAAATGTCATTAGCTCTGGTCCAGCTCAAATGTAGTTTTTTAGGGCGGACATGTTAGACCGGAAGTATATCAGCGCCATGTTTATAGAATTTGCCCATTCTTTGAGGTTGGCTAATGTAGCCTGACGTAAATGTAAAAAGATATGTGCCAGTCGAATTTGTTAATGACTTACCCCGTCTAAACTCCCTTATAGCTCTCATTCCCCACACCACAACTTTGGATTTTTATTTGTTTTCCTTCATTTTTTCTTCACTTAATTCCTTAATTCTTCTTCCTTAATTCACAACAATTTTTCTTTTTTTTCTCATTTCTTTATTTTTATCACTCTTTTTCCTCCATCACTTTCTAGTCTTGATTTTTTTTTTTTTTGGTCCATCTCTCATTCCTTGCTTTCTTCCTTGACTTGTTCTCTTTCTCTTTCATTTTTATTTGTATCATTTCTTTTATATTTTTATTTATTTTGTTTGTATCATCTTTGCTTTTTTAATATCTATTTTTTTTTCCTTTTATTATTCATTGCTTTCTATTTTACTTTTCTTTCCTTCTTTCTTTTTATATGTTCTTTCTTTTTCATTATTTTTTTGTTCTTTCTTTCTGTTTTACTTTCTTACTTACCTATTTTCATTCCCATTTGCTACTTGTTTTCTTTTATTTCTTCCTTCTTATTTTCTTTTTTCATTCCTTTTTATTTTTCAGTTTTCTTCATTTCTTCCATTTTCCTTCTTTCTTATCTTTCTTTCAATCCTTCATTTTCTCAATTCATTCCTTTTCGTCTCCTTTTTTCTCCCACTTTTTCTTCTAATTTTTATGTCTTTCTTACCTTCCTTTCTGTTGTGTCTTTTCCTTTTTCCTTTTATCTTTCTTTTTTCTTTCTTTCTTTCTTTCTTTTTTTCTTTCTTTCTTTACTTTTCAAACTGTTGCTTGCTTCTTTGATTCAATATTTCTGTCTTTCTAAAATTTCTTTCCATCATTTTTTTCTGTTCTGTTTTTTTTTCTTTCTTTCGAACTTTTTCCTTCTCCCTTTTCTCTTTCTTTTTCATTTTTTTATTTCTTTCGTTTTTCATTTATTTATTTGTTGTATTCTTTCTTTCTTTCTTTCTTTCTTTCTTTCTTTCTTTCCAATTCCTATTCCCCTTATTTATTTTAGACCACATTTATCTAAATATTTATTTAAGTTAATATTTCAACATGATGTAGTTTGACACAAGGCCAAACTACCTCATGTTGAAATATTTTTATTTTATTTTCACATTATAAACTATTTGTTAGTAAGAAAATATCCTGATTCTTTAAACGCAGCAAATAATATAATTCCTGGGGCTAACATTACTGTGTATATGTAGTCGTAGGGAGATGGTTAAATGTTTATTTAAAATTGGCCCTGTATCAAACATAACGGAACTCCCTACAACTTTGGATTATTAGAATTATCAGAAGGTAGACTTGTGGAAGAATAAAAGTATTTCGTTTGTATATTGAAGTAGAATTTCATTAACAGAAAAAATAACATCGATTGGTAAAAGTTAAATGTTCAATGAGAAAGCGTGCTACGTATTTAATGAATCAAGAGTTCGTAGTTGTAAGTAGCGAATGTGTTTAATAAAGTCTGTGTTCCTTTCCTTTTTTATGGCCGGCGAGAAAGTGAAAACGAAGGTAACGCAATAAAGGAAAATGGTACTTATCGAAGTTAATATTTAGGAGTCAGTTGAAGTATCTTGTTGTTTTTGTAGTTGTTGTCGTCTTCTTCTTTGTTGTCAGCGAGAATGGTGAGATCAAAGAAGAAGAGATAAAGGAAATTGGCACACGAGAAAGAAAGAGAACGAATGTGTGACGAGACACTAAGTCCGGCTCAGGGTCTTGAAGTTTCTTTTGTCCCATCATAGAGTGTCGTCTCTAAGTTCTGGTCCCATCTGACTGATTGATTCCACTTTCTTTCTTTCTTTTATACCAATTTACTTTTTCACATTGGATTGTTAACTTTTCTCTCAGTTTTGCAAATCGCTTCCTTTCATTGATTAGAAAATTAATTTAACATCAGATAGTGAAATGTGGCTTCGTCTTTTTCTTTCAATACGGGTCAATCTTTGTCCTATTCGTCATAAGTAGGATTTCACACAGGATTGTGACGTTTTGTAAAAGTGAAGAAGCGAATGGAGTTACTTTTAGTTCCGTGTTGACCACATATATTCGTGCATTAGTCGATCCGTAGAGACTAAACACATTATGTTCAGATGGGGTGGTTTTGTAAATTCTGATGAGGGCAGACTATTTTTTTGAAGTTTCACGATTTTGATATAGAATGTTTTTTTAATGTTTAAAATTAAAATTCGTTCGAATAATATTTTGTGTTTCAGTGGCTTTACCCCCTTGCTTGTGGTAAAAACAAAACAAGAAAAAACAGTATCATTTCGAGCAGGTGTCGGCGACTATACTGCCCGCGAGAAATTTTTGTCCGGCCAACCAAATTAACCGTAGTAAGTAAATTGCATTTTTTATTTTTATTTTTTTTATTTTAGATTATGTTACTTTTTATCCTGTTAATACTGTAGTAAACTGATGAACATTGTTTAAAGAATACTGTATTTAACTTTACTGCTTTTCTTTAAATCTCCAGACCAAGGCAGCAACCTTTTGGACGGAGCGGTCTGAGGCCAAAACAGTTTATTACACCGTTTGACATTTTTTTATCCAAACGCTGTGGGTAATTGGCACATGTTTCTGGGCTATTTTTTGCGCTGATTCTGAAAAGCAAGTCCATTTTCCACCAATGCATCAGGTTTTCTTCGTACAGATTATGTCTTTTTTGCTCAAAATAGAGTAAAATGTCTAATTTTCACTGTGAAACTACGAACTCTTGATTCATGAAATACGTACTACACTTTCTCATTGAACATTTAACTCTAACCAATCGATGTTATTCTTTTCTGTTAATGAAATTCTACTTCAATATACAAACGAAATACTTTTATTCTTCCACAAGTCTACCTTCTGATAATTCTAATAATCCTAAGTTGTAGGGAGTTCCGTTATGTCTGATACAGGGCCAATTTTAAATAAACATTTAACCATCTCCCTACGACTACATATATACAGTACAAAATCATGTAAGTAAAATACTTGAAACATTTTATTATAGTTTCAAGTAACTTATAATACAAGGAAAAGCATCATAATAAACCCCTAAGTGAATGTTCAGCAATTTCAGTCTGTATATCCTGACCTATAAATACTTTTCTGTGGATTTATTGCCTGATGTCAAGAATCACAATTTTCTGATCTAAAACACTTGGTATTTTGTGATTTATGGTATAGAACTAATAAAATTCCTATTTTTTAGGCTTACGGCCATATCACGTTGAATAAACCGGTTCTCTCTTAATCACCGAAGTTAAGCAAAGTTGAGCCTGGTCAGTACTTAGATGGGTGACCGCTTGCGAATACCAGGTGCTGTAAGTGTAAGTGACGGATGTCCGTTGTGGTGCAGTGAATATCGGCTCGGAAAGAGAAATCGGTGAGCCGAGTTCGAATTGCAGTTGAATACCCTACATTCACTCAAGCACTGGTACCCTTGGGAAAGGTATTAATCTGTCTTTTCCCTCTAGTTATGGGTCAAATAACAGGATAGGACTTGGGGACCCTGCCCTTAACAACAAATCCCAATGAATCTTGGTATTCGAAAAGAAAAAAAAATATTACTACAGACAAAACTTATATAAAAACAACAATAAATTGTTGAACGAAAAAGATATTACCAGCAATAAATAAATAAAATTTAGTTGGTAATAAATGACCCGCCGAGGTGTTGATATGTCATAAAACAAAAACAACCAAACATCCTAGTTTTTAACAATTTGATTGCCATTCCTTGATAGATAATACATACATGTTGCATAAGAATAAATAATATATTTATCATTATTAAAAACCTAAGACAAAATACAACTTATCAAAAAGACACACACTTTGAACATATAAGAATCTATAACATGCAAAGTTTTTTTCATTTTTGCACACTCAAATAAAGGTTTCGGTTCGAAATTCCAATTATCTGGAGAAGAACAGGGCGTTCAACAGCCAAAAAGTTGTGTCAATAAAGATGAGGACAACAATCCGAACAATGTAAATAATATAAAACTCAAAACGTGTTGATTTGAACCTAACCCTTTACTTCGATCATTCAAGTATTAGAGTAGATAGACTAAACTATCGCCCGGTTCACACTCCACCCACGTCTATTGTACAGGTGTAGAGGCTCATCCCTTGTTCCTTGTTTAGGATGTGGTTTCCGGCTTTTCTCTTTTACAATCTTCTCACTTTGGTTTCTTTTTTTTTCAATTAGAGTAGATAGATCTATCTATCGCCCGGTTCACACTCCACCCACGTCTATTGAACAGGTTATGAGGCTCATCCCTTGTTCCTTGTTTAGTATGTGTTTTCCGGCTTTTCTCTTTTACAATCTTCTCACTTTGGTTTCTTTTTTTTTTTTTCAATTGGAGTAGATAGATCTATCTATCGCCCGGTTCACACTCCACCCACGTCTATTGAACAGGTGTAGAGGCTCATCCCTTGTTCCCTGTTTAGGATGTGGTTTCCGGTTTTCTCTTTTCCAAATCTTTTCACTCTTACGTAGTCCCTGCACATCAGTGGCGTTATCGCCTTGCTTGGGGTGATATGATTAAAAAAAAAATATTGTTCTCATTCCATGAGATATCTTAGTTATTTCCCTTCAATCCAACTATCTAATTCATTTGATTACCACGACTGTAATCAGGTATTCAACTCACAACTCTTTCGGCCAAGTCACTAGATCTAACCAATGCTTTTATCCACTGTGTCCATGACGATATCAGTGTATGAATTTTTTGGATTTATAAACTTAATGTCTAAGTAACAATTTTTTTACCAGAGCTCATATTGAAATCTTGATGCTAAAGCTTTTCTCTAAAACCCTGTATTACTGGTTCCCATACTGTATTGATTTCATATAAAGATGGCCGGAGCGAACAGTGGCGAAAACCTCGTGAATATGGAAATAAAGATAAGCACAACAGTCCAAACAATGTAAATAATGTAAGTTCTGCCTCATCTTGGAAGTATAGACAACTATTATGAGTGTTGCCGCTGATCTCTTCTCTCTAACAGCTCAATGGGAGAAAAACTCGATTGTAATTTTAAGTGCCATAAAATAAATTGTTATGGTGAAACACACCTATTCTTCAGATAATGGACTCTCCCTCCTATATTAATAATAGTTAACAGGAAGTTAACTCGAGAAGTTCTTGGGAAGTTCCTAAACCGATAAAATGTAACCGCAACTTCTACTCCAACAGATTCTTTTCTCGCGCTTCCCGCCTGTGGAATTACCTTCCGTATACTTGCTTCCCTGACAGCTACAATCTCCAGGAGTTTAAATGTAAGGTCAATAGACACCTCCTAACACACTAACTCGCGTCCATTCTCTCAAACACTCTTCCCATCTACCCAACCCTCATTTTCGGTATCCTCACCCGTCTATCACCCTCCTTCTGACATTTCCTATATTTAACCACTCTTTCTCATCACTTTCCCCCATGTAACCCCCTGCGCAATAGTGGCAGTGGAAGTTCTAAAGAGTTCTTTAGAGTTCTATTGGAGTTAAGAAGATCTAGTAGGCAGTTGATATTAGTTGGCAGTTAGCCGAATACTAAGGAGTCAGCTTACAGGGGAAGAATATCAAGTTCCTAACATTTTGGGTACGTTAAGTGGATTATAGCACGATTATAACTTTCAGTGCGAAAACATAAATAAATATTCAAGTGCTGAAAAGAACCAGTATTTTCTCCGGTCATAATAAATGATTGTAGTTGGAAAAAAGCCTCATGTTTTGAATTTTTATTAAAACTCATATTCACCCCAGTCCTTTTTTTTACCATTTCATTCCAAGTAAGTTCACAAAGCCGCTTACACACAGGGGATTAGTGGTCATGAAAGGATATCAGGAAAACATTATAAAGGAGCGAGAACAATCAGTCAGTTAAGTGCCATACGTGATACACGCTTGGGCGATCATGTCTCGAAAGACATGACTGACCGGGCAGAAGATTATCCCACAGTAGGTTGCCATTGCTTTCTGCGGTAGACTGGTTGCCGACCAAGGCTATAGAACCCAATCTGTCCTGTTATTTCACTCATAACTGGAAGGAATAGACGGATTAATACCTTTCCCAAGGGTATTTGCGAGTAAGTGAATGCAAGGAATTCAACTGGAATTCGAACTCGGCTCTCCGATTTCTCGTTCCGAGTCGATATCCACTGCGCCACAACGCGAGAACAATAGAAGAACAAAAATAACGAAATCTGAAGGGAAACGATTGGCATTGTATTAACATTTCGATCTCCCATCAGCATGGAACAGGCTTGCCTCCCAAAGAGTAAAACACTACGCTTCCTTGGCCTCACACTCTCTGCGGACCTCAAGTGGAATGACTATATTGAATCCATTGCTGCTATGAAAGTCGTTTCTCTGTGCAGGGCCCGGAAGTTTTTCCCGTCTGAATCCATCATGCACATATATAAATCTACCATCCGCCCGTGTATTGAATACAGCTGCCACATCTGGTCGGGTGCCCCTGCTATTCTCCTCGGGGTTCTTGACAAAATACAACGGAGAATCTGTAATGTGATCGATACCGACTTGGCAGACCGGCTGCAGTCACTCTCTCACCAGCGTGATGTGGCTTCCCTGTGTCTCTGCTATAAATACTTTCCTGACTTCTGCTCCGATGAACTTAGATCACTGGTGCCCCCTAGGTACGAATTTGCACGAGATACTAGATTAGCAACTAGGCCCCACCCTTTTACAGTGAAACCGATATAATGTAACCGCAATTTCTACTCCAACAGCTTCTTTTCTCGCGCTTCTCGCCTGTGGAATTACCTTCCGTATACTTGCTTCCCTGACAGCTACAATCTCCAGGAGTTTAAATGTAAGGTCAATAGACACCTCCTAACACACTAACTCGCGTCCATTCTTTCAAACACTCTTCCTATCTACCCAACCCTCATTTTCGGTATCCTCACCCGTCTATCACTCTCCTTCTGACATTTCCTATCTTTAACCACTCTTTCTCATCACTTTCCCCCATGTAACCCCCTGCGCAATAGTGGCAGTGGAATGCCTTGCTTGGGGTGAAATGATTAAAAAAAAAAGCCCGGGTTCGTATCTGACCATGGTCGATTTGTCAGTAAAGTGATTTCTTGAGGTCATTGATCTAGTGGAAGCGACCCCAGCGAGTGGCAGTTTTGGAAAGTACCTGAAAATCATACCAATTGTTGACCCAAGTCTTGTGAGTGAACCTAGGTAGACGGCTCTCTTTTCAGGAGCACGAATTCACAAGTCATCGTGACCGAGGTTTTTGAGCGTTCCTGACATTGATAAACCTTTAAAAAAAACATTCAATCGTTATCTTTTTTTAACTGTTACTTTTATTCTCTTTTCACTGTCTTCCCGCTTTTTTTTTTTTTTCATTTGTCTCGTATCGCTCCCCATCTTTCACTCTGACATTCACTCATTCTCTGCGTTATTTTTTCTTTATATTTCACACTTTACTCTTTCTTTTACCTTTCCCACCTCTCTCTTTCACTCTAGATAGCACGCACTCCCCAAGAAATTAAAGTTTTCTCAGTATAATTGCAATATAAACCATAAGTTGGCTCGATGTGAGTTAAAAAACTAAAAATGCGCTTGAACAGGCCTCTACATCGGAAGTTACCTAGCCGTCCTAGAGAAAAGATATCCTTAGATACGAGTGGACTGTTGGAGTTTTTGGGTACCCCTGTATACTCTATTTATTTTGTAATATATACAAAATTATGGCACAAGGCCTAAAAGGGGAGGGGGAGAGGTTGGTTCTCGCTTAACTATCCTATACCTAGCTAAACACTATCACGACCCATTCATTCGTTACAATTTGCTCAGTCACCAAAAGAAGCTATCCATCTACTCCCAATACTTCATACACCACAATGCCACAAACTAACAAGGGGCACCTAAAAAATAGGGAGAATAACCCATGACAATAAAAATGTATTTATGTACAATACAATAATCTGTACAATATTATATAAAATATTTAATGAAAAATGAAATGATGGGAGGGGAATGAACCCAAAAATAAACTAAAAATACAACAAATTTTTGAACTAAAATAATAATGTTAGTAAGAACCGTCCATCCCAGAAAAAAGAGTGGCCGCTGTATTCCGCCCAAAGGCGAAATCAAGAAGCACACTCGCTAAGAGAGGGGGGGGGTAAAAAATTAATGGAGTGGGACAATAATAGAGTGGGACCCCTGTATACTACTGAGCCAGCCATGAGCAGACTCATTTTATAGTTCACCAATAGAAGGGTTAACCAATCAGAAGGCTCAAAATATTCAATGCGACGTGTATAAAAAGGCGTCCATATTTTCCCGGGTATTGGTGATATAGTCCGATTCAGTAGAATGTCTAACTCGCGAGGTATAATATTTGACGTTGTTTCATTGAATATATTATGTACTGCTCTGTATTCGATATTCATAAACTATGGTGGACATGGTCAATCCATCCATACATGTAACAATCGGCATTTGCATATGTTTTGCAGTATACCACTGCATTTCTGAATCACTTGTTGATAGCTTTGTCGTCGATTTGTATTCTCGTTTCTCCTCCTGGGCTTCACCATTTCCATATCCGTCTTCCTGTTTGTAACTATCTAGGCATTTGCCGTACAACATTCGGGCTCATTTTTCACTGCGTTCATTACGGGTTCTTAGTCTAAATTAGCCAACCTTCACCATCCTTTACGTTGCCTACATTAACATTCGGGTCTCCTATGGCAATTATATTTTCTTGAGATTTAAATGAAGCCTTGGCGTTGTCTACCGTAGCTGTAGAATATTTCGATGTATTCTACGGTACTTGGTGCTGTCTGAGCATACACAACTTTGATGGATATGTTGAAAGGCTTTCCGTTCTGTTTAACGATAAGAATTCTATCAAATAAAACAGTATTCTAAAACGCATAGTTTCATGTCTTAGTCTAATATCAATCCTACTCCTCTTTCATTTCATTTTTCTCTTCATAATCTTCTGTTTGTCACTGATATATTCTTTGTTGGATTAGAAAGGATTTGTTTGTTGAATTCTTCATCGATTTCTACCGATTATTTCTTGTTCTCTCCTCATTCCAAAACTTCTTTTGTTCCCCGCCCCCACTCTCTCTCTCTCTCTCTCTCTCTCTCTCTCTCTCTTTCTCGTCTTGGATTTCTTTTTTTTTGCCGTCTTTCTTCATTTGTCTTTCTTTTCTCTTTTTCTTTTCTTTCTTATTCATCATTCTCTTATATTTTGCTTTTCTTTATTCTTTATTATTTAAATCGTTTGAGAGAGAGAGAGAGAGAGAGAGAGAGAGAGACAAACAGACAGACAGAGAGACAGAGAGACAGAGGGGAAGATGGAAATAAAAGTATTTCTTTTTAACTATACATTTATCTCTTTCCCTCTCAATTTCATTTTTTTCATTTTGCTACTTTCTTTCTTTTCTTTCATCGTTCTGAATATTAAGCAACGTCAAGCCTGATCAGTGACTAGATGGGTGACCGCTTATGAATACCAGATGCTGCGAGCTTAGACATTCGGCTGATGTAATGGATAATAACTCGGAATTGTTAATCGGAGAGCTGAGTTCTAATTCCAATTGGGTTTATTATATTCACTTACGCGCAAATACACTTGAAAAAAGTATAGATCCACGTCTTCTCGCCTTACCTATGGGTTAATTAGTAAGACTTGTATCACTAGAATGAGTATTATCCTCTCTTCAAAAAACAATTCTTACAATCTAAAAAATTATTTCTGGTTTCAAATAAGCTGAAAAGGGTTGTTAAACAGTAAAAAAACGATCCAGTCAATCAATCGTTATCTTTCTTTAACTGTTACATTTATTCTCTTTCCACTATCTTCTTTATTCTCGCTTTCTCATTCTTTATTTGAAACTTTCTTTCTCTCTCTCACTCTCTATTTCACTCTCGCTTTTTCTTCATTTGTCTCGTATAAGAGGGTTGTTGCGCAGGGGGTTACATGGAGAAAAGTGATGAGAAAGAAGGGTTAGTTATAGGAAATGTCAGGAGGAGGGTAATAGACGGATGAGGATACAGAGGATGGGGGTGGAGTAGATGGAAAAAAGAGCTTGAGAGAATGGAGATAGATAGATATGAACAGACTGAGATAGATAGATAGATAGATAGATAGATAGATAGATAGATAGATAGATAGATAGATAGATATTTTTTAATAATTTCACCCCAAGCAAGGCATTCTCCAGCCACTGTTGCGCAGGGGGTTACATTGGGGAAGGTGATGAGAAAGAAGGGTTAGTTACAGGGGATGTCAGGAGGAGGGTAATAGACGAATGAGAATACAGAGGATGGGGGTGGAGTAGATGGAAAAAAGAGCTTGAGAGAAACAATGCGACTTAATGAGATAAGAGACGTCTACTGACCTTACATTAAATTCCTGGAGATTGTACCTGTCGGGGAAACAAGTATATGGAAGAGAATTCCACAAGTGGGAAGTGCGAGAAAAGAATCTGTTAGAGTAGAAATTGCGGTTACATTTTATCGGTTTCACTGTAAAAGCGTGGGACCTAGTTGCTAGTCTAGTAGCTCGTGTAAATTTATACATAGGGGGCACAATTGAGCTAAGTTCATTAGAGCAGAAGCCGTGAAGGTATTTGTAGAAAAAGCACAAGGAAGCCACGTCACGCTGGTGAGAGAGCGACTGCAGCCGAGCTGCCATGTCGGTATGGATCACATTACAGATACTCCTTTTGATTTTGTCAAGAACCCCAGGGTGAATAGCAGGGGCACCCCACCAAGTGTGGCAACAATATTCAATGCACGGGCGGATGGTAGATTTATATATGTGCAGGATGGATTCAGACGGGAAAAACTTCCTGGCCCTGCACAGTGAACTGACCTTCTTAGCAGCGGATTTAGCTATGGATTCGATATATACATTCCACTTGAGGTCCGTTGACAGTGTTAGGCCAAGGAGGCGTAGTGCTCTCTTTCTTGCACGCTCTACCTGTCTCTCTACATGTCCCTAGGTTCGTTTGTTTCTCTCTCCGTCTCTCTCCGTCTCCGTTTCTCTCCGTCTTCGTCCCCCTCTCTCACTTTCTCTCTCTGTCGTCCTTCTTGTTGTTTTAATGTAGAATACGATTTTGCTAGCTTTACTTAAACTCAAATACACCTGGGAAGATAAGAATCCCCTTTTTCCCTCAATAAGGGTTAAATAGTTGAACGCGTGTTTGGAAAAATCATATTTATACTCTAATAATCATTGATGCAATGCTCACTCGCAAAATACGTATTATTTTGCAAACCAAAATACGTCTCTCTCTCCCTTTTGCAGTCTACCTCTCTCTCCTTCTCTCTCTCTATCTCTCTCTCTCTATCTCTCTCTATCTCTTGTATTCTTGCCCTTTCTCTTTCACTGATTTCCATTCTTTTTCTTTTGCTTTTTCTTTTTGGGACATTCCTTACCTTATTCATTTTATCTCCCCTTTCTCTCCCTCTTGCAATTCATTCCTTTCCTCTTTCTCCCACTCCGTTTCTCTTTTTCTCTCTATTTCTCTTGTGTTCTTTCCCTTTTCATTTCCCTTTCACTCATTCTCATTCTTTTTCTCATTCTTCTTCGCATTTTCATTATCTTTCTATCTCCCTCCCTCTCTCCTCCCTCCTCCCTCTTCCTTCCTTCTCTCTCCTTCTCTTTCTCTCTCTCTCTCTCTGTCTATCTTTCTGGTATTCTTTTTCTGAATTCCTTTTTCTTTCTGTTTTGGGCTCATCTTTTTACCTTAAGTTTTTCATCACACTTTCTGGCTCCGCCTTCACTTTCATTTTTTCTCTCTTGTCTTTTCTTTCATTCGTTTCATGTTTGTTTTGTCTCGGACTTGTTTTCATTTTTGCATTTCTCAAATTTTGGCATCAACTTGACTACATTTTCCAATATTTCCCGAACAGGGATATTCCTACCAGTTCTCGTCTTTCCACACCCCAGACTTCTTTTTCTTTTAACTGAGGAAAATGTTTTCATCTTTCCCATTACCTGGCACACTACGATTTTTTCATCATCCTATGCCTCAAAACTTATCACTTTTTTTTTCTATCCTTGTTTTCTTTTTGTTTTATAACTTTATATTTCTTATTGCTTAGAGTTGCCAAATAATTCCGCCAGGTGTCGTCCCACATTTGAGCCGGGAAATCGGTTTATAATGGTCATATCGGGTTTCCCTATTAGGGTCAGTCGAATGGTTTCCTAATAACGATGTGGGTAGTCATCTGTGTGCGTCCCAGTTCATGTTTATATATGTTACTGAAAATATAGGATTAAATGATTATA
>JBBBDQ010001918.1:3557500-3687500 GCA_037127315.1 Ascarosepion bandense | reverse complement strand
AGATAGATAGATAGAAAGGGTAGATAGATAGATAGATAGATAGATAGATAGATAGATAGATAGATAGAGGTAGATAGATAGATAGATAGATAGATAGATAGATAGATAATAGAAAGGGTGAGATAGATAGATAGATAGATAGATAGATAATAGAAAGGGTGAGATAGATAGATAGATAGATAGATAGATAGATAATAGAAAGGGTGAGATAGATAGATAGATAGATAGATAGATAGATAGATAGATAGATAGATAGATAGAAAAGACTGAGATAGATAGATAGATAGATAGATAGATAGATAGATAGATAGATAGATAGATAGTGAAAAGACTGAGATAGATAGATAGATAGATAGATAGATAGATAGATAGATAGATAGATAGATAGATAGATAGATAGATAGATAGAGATAGAAGAAAAAATAAAATTTAACTGCTGGTTTTTATCGCATTTATTTATTTATTTTAACTCAGTTGTTTTTAATTACCCTACATTGTATCAACAGTATCTTTCTGAGTAAGGACGATATATCTTATGGCCCCCGATATACATTTACCGCAGAGGATTCCGAAATTAGGGAACATTCTCTAAATTTTATCCCTTCGAAATACTTTACTTTCACTTTTAATCAGAACCGCATTCCGTAAGTCGAAATTAATTTGAAAATATATCGAAAGTGAACTAATTAAAGAATACTCTACGGTAAATGGAGATCCCTAATCATACAAACATTACTTTTCTTCACACAAATGTTACTTTTCCTCATAAAGTTATTACTTTTCCTCATAAAGTTATTACTTTTCCTCATAAAGTTATTACTTTTCCTCATAAAGTTATTACTTTTCCTAATAAAGTTATTACTTTTCCTAATAAAATAGTTCTATCCTCATACAAATATTACTTTTCCTCATGAAAGTGTAACTTTTTCCTCATAAAAATATTACATTTTCACATAAAAATATTAATGTTTTTTTATACAGGTATGAATTTCCTCATAAAAATATTATTCTTCCTCATAATATTACTTTTCCTTATACAAATATGACGTTTTCTCATATATATATTACTTTTCCTGATTATAATATTATTTTGCCTCATAAAAATATTACATGTCTTCATGCTAATATTACTTTTCCTGTTAAAAATATTACTTTTCCTGTTAAAAATATTACTTTTCCTGTTAAAAATATTACTTTTCTTCTTAAAAATAGTAATTTTCCTCATAAAAATATTAATTTTCCTCTAAAAAATATTACTTTTCATCATAAAATTATTAATTTTCCTCATGAAATATTAATTTTTTTCATAAAATATTAATTTTCCTCATAAAAATATTAATTTTCCTCTAAAAAAATATTACTTTTCATCATAAAATTATTAGTTTTCCTCATAAAATTATTAATTTTCCTCTAAAAAATATTACTTTTCATCATAAAATTATTAATTTTCCACATAAAAATAGTAATTTTTCTCATAAAAATATTAATTTTCCTCATAAAAATATTAATTTTCCTCATAAAAATATTAATTTTCATCATAAGATTATTAATTTTCCTCATAAAAATATTAATTTTCCTCATAAAAATATTAATTTTCCTCATAAAAATATTAATTTTCCTCTAAAAAATATTACTTTTCATCATAAAATTATTAATTTTCCTCATAAAAATATTTATTTTCCTCGTAAAAATATTATTTTTCCTCTTAAAATATTACCTTTTATTATAAAATTGTTATTTTCCTCATATAAATATAACTTTTCCTTATAAAAATATTAATTTCCCCATCCAAATATTACATTCTTTACACTAATATTACTTTTCCTCTGAAAAATATTACATTTCGTCATAAAATTATTCCTTTTATTCATGCAAATATTACTTTTCCTCATAAAAATATTAATTTTCCTCATAAAAATATTAATTTTCCTCATAAAAATGTTAATTTTCCTCTTAAAAACATTACTTTTCCTCTTAAAATTAATACTTTTCATCATAAAATTATTACTTTTCCCCATGCAAATATTACTTTTCATCATAAAAATATTAATTTCCCTCACATAGATATTAATTTTCCTCGTAAACATATTACTTTTTCTCATACGAATATTACCTTTCCTCATAAAAAAATTAATTTCCCTCATAAAAATATTAAATTTCCTCGTAAAAATACTACTTTTTGTCTAAGAATATTACTTTCTATCATAAAATTATTACTTTTTCTTATATAAATATCACTTTGCCTCATATAAATATTACTTTTCCTCATAAAAATATTACTTTTCATCATAAAACTATTACTTTTACTCATACAAATATTATATTTTCTCATAGAAATATTAATTTTCCTCATCAAAATATTAATTTCTCTCGTAAAAATATTATTTTCCTCTTAAAAAGATTACTTACCATCATAAAATTATTACTTTTACTCATACAAATATTAGGTTTCCTCATAAAAATATTAACTTTCCTCATCCAAATATTCTATTTCTTTATACTAATATTGCTTTTTCTCTTAAAATATTACTTTTCATCATAAAAATATTACTTTTTCTTATACAAATATTACTTTTCCTCATATGAATATTACATTTCCTTATCCAAATATTCTATTTCTTCATAATACTATTACTTTTCCTTATAAAAATGCTGCTAATGTTTGATTCAATTAAAAGCAACAACGATAAAAATAAGAAAATGTATCTGTTTATACTTCTGAGATGGGGTAGTGTTTACATTGTTCACACGGTTATTCTCAAATTTATTGCAATATTCACGACTTTTCGGTCGTTGTACGCTCCGGCCTTCTTCAGGTAATGGAATTTCGAACCGAACCCTTTATTTCGATCACTGGGTTATATTGTTTTCATTCCATGAGCCATACCGCCTCCGGACCTCTATTTATTTTTCTTATCTCAACTCTCTAAGTTATTTGTTCACCACTGCTGAAGCCAGCTATTGAACTCAAAACTCTTTGGGTCAAGTCACTGGATCTAATCAATGCTTTTATCTTCTGGGCCATGTTTCTTTGAGGGCCAAGAACAATATATCGTGATCAAAATAAAGGGTCCGGTTCAAAATTCCCCAAAACTGAAAGAGCCCGGGGCGTACAACGGCCGAAACAACGTGAATATGACAATGAAGATGAAGACAACAGCCAGAAAAAGTTAAATAAAAATTTAAAAAAATAAAAAAATTATATATATATATATATATGTGTGTGTGTGTGTGTGTGTGTGTGTGTGTGTGTGTGTGTGTGTGTGTGTGTGTGTGTGTGTATATTGTTCTAGGTCAATCGTACCACTCGGAGTTTCATGCGTTATACAATCATCAGGTACATTTTTCAAACTGACAGTTTAATTGATTTGAATTTAAGTTCACTCGATGTTCATGGGAGTTAAATTTGTAGTGTTAGGTTACTGCTTTTAAATATTAAGAGCGAAAGTTTAAATATTCTGATATTAAATAGAAACCTAAAATTAAAGTTTGTTGTTAATTTCCTTTAATATATGGCTAAAGGAGTTCTTGTATTGTATTTACTGTTGTTTAAAGACAATATATGATTATTAATTCTCAGCTTCCAACTGTTACTCCCAAAGTAAAATTTAACATTATTATCTTCCGAATGAGTTCGAGATCTATAAACAATACTTTCAGATATTCAATGAGCAAGTTTTCATTTTTTAGGCATGAGCAATTATTTTTTGAAGCAGCATTATTGTTAGTCTTAGGGTAACTGAAAAATGCTTTCGGTTGAATGAAACGCTTCACTAATATGTTTTTCCAGCTGGTCATTGACTTAGATCACTATATATATATATATACGGAAAATCCCGAAGTTTAACGAAATGTTTTTAAGAACCAACATATTGAAATTATTTGTTTGAACATTATTTTTAATCGAAACTCGTATTTGAGTAGATGTATATTTTTTATTCAAAAAGTATATTTATATATACGGATTATTTACGATAAATTTTGTAATCAGGGTGGTAGAAATAAATATATAAATATACTATTTGATTAAAAACAGAATATCTACTCAAGGACGAGTATCAATAAAAAATAATGTTCAAACAAATAATTTCATATATACTAGCAGTATAGCCCGGCGTTGCTCGAGTGTAATGAAAGCTTTTAAAACTAATCCATGGTCCTGGAGCTCAGACTCTTTGGACGTTGGCACGAAAGACTAAAAAGCAATAGTTGTTTCCAGTTAAAGCGAAACCGTAGACTGAAAGAAAAATGAATGGATGTAAGTCAAATTTTGATTTCCTGGTATAGATATCAATTAAGTTTGTTTCGTCGTAAAGTGAATTTTGAAGGTTAAATGAGTCCTCTGAGTAAATCGTATCATGGCAGAGACTAAGAACTACAATTATACCTACTTAGAGCCAAACCCGAAGCAAAAACTAAAATGTAAGGGCTGAAAAAAATACAGACGTACAGGCAGATAAACAGACACACACACAAACATCTTGCCTTTTATATATATATATATATATGTATATATATATATATATATATATATATATATATATATATATATCATAGATTTTCTGCACTTTTGTAAGAACTGCAACCTTGAAACTTCTGAATATCTTTTCTTATGTCTTTGTCTATGAGTTTATCAAATTTGATTAAAATCGGACCATTCCTTCTATAACCCGATTTATTCGAGTATCGATTTTCGATATTTATCGACGGTACCTCGACACAAAACCTAGCTAAGAACACTCGCAGACGCTTATAGTACAACTGTGTAAATTTTCAAGAAAATTGGTTCAGCCATTTCGGAGTCTATAGGTAACGGACACACACAGAGAGACACACACATGCACAGATAAAGTTCTATTTATAAGTTTAGATTTAGATACATACATACATACATACATACATACATACATATATATATATATATATATATGTATATATATATATATATACATACATATATATGTTTTGTATTTTGGTAGTACTCCTTCTTTTATACATGTTTTATTAAAAACGACTAACAAGATAATGTGACTGAGTTTTTATTTAATTTTTCTTGTGTTCTCACAAGTGATTTCGTTTTTGGACAGAAAATGTGTAAAAACTGTTCATATATTCCGTGTATTCGAGCACTTTCGGTTATTCATTTAGTCATTAATTACTATTTTAGATTTTATGGCATGATATAGATTCTTGTTGCTAGACTCTATCTGTAGCTACCCACTTGAGAGCTGCACTACCTCCTTAAAGCATTTGATATATACCTTCGTGTTGAATCAGAGCTCTTCACAAACAAATTCGAGGATTCGTTTGTTACCAGAACGATCAGATTAAATTTTCAGAGTTGCGTACCTTCGTAACTACAAGTAGACTGACCTAACTTTTTCCTAATCATCCACAGTGTCCTCAAATTGACAAACAAACAATCTGAGAGGTTCGTATTAGAGTTTCGGATGCGAATTCTAAGTAAAATATCATGTCGTTTCCAAATCTCTGACGAAGTGATTTGCATTATATATCTCTATTCTTCTAGGCGGTGTCCAACTGACCCAACTATACTGTACAGTCGACAAAATCAAAGACAAACAAAGCCAATGCACGAAATTAAAATTATTAAACAGTGGCAATTTATACATTTTGCACACACACACACACACACACACTATATATATATATATATATATATATATATATATATATATATATGATAGGATAAAAAACAAATACGAATCGTTAAATAATCTGGCATGTTTCACTTTACAAAAGCTCCATCAGAGAATAAAAGTGAAACATGCTAAATTGATACATGTTTCCAATTTGTGTCATATATTATCGCTCTGTCGGATCACGAGCCATATTTGATATATATATATATATATATATATATATATATATATATGATATGTTATATATATATATATATGATATATTATATATATATATATATATATATATATATAATACCAAATATGGCTCGTGATCCGACAGAACGATAATATATGAAACAAATATCTTTGTCAATCGAATAAAAAAGTTGTTCCAGTAATCGAATGACAAAGCTATTTGTTTCATATATTATCGTTGTGTCGGATCACGAGCCATATTTGGTATTATATATATATATATATATATATATATATTATTTCAAATATGGATCGTGATCCGACAGAACGATAATATATGAAACAAATATCTTTGTCATTCGATTGCTGGGATCAATCGAATGACAAAGTTGTTGATATATATGTAGTCATTCGCAGACAGATCTGTTTCGCAGCTCATCAGTACGGTTAAACAACAATTGCTTTTAACCCGGGATTGAGACCCGAGCGAATTGGTGTCAGTCGCCGATTCTACCTCTGGGCTATGGGCGCTCGGTAGAAAAATGTATATATATATTTGAAATTATTTGTTTAGACATTATTTTTGATCGATCCTCGTATTTAAGTAGATATCCTGTTCATAATCACACAATATTATATATTTATTTCTACGGGCTGATTATTTACGATGAAATTTTGTTAGGAAAATGTTGTTTATAATCAATTTCTTTAATCTTCGTTAATTTCTGTAACATGTTTACATTTGTTGATATTACGATACATTTCAGAGCAGATATGGTTATTGTGATGAATCTAAAATTGTGTTATATAGGCTTGATTTGACTTTATTTACACTGTTGGTCATTCGTGGTCGAGAGGTCTAAATGGCGCCAGATCAATTGGTAGCTCTCTCTATATGGATAGTGGTCGCAGGTTCGAATTCTACCGAATGACACACATTTTCGTAACAAAAAATGTATCGTAAATAATCACACCGGTAGAAATAAATATATAATACTGTTTAATTATGAACAGAATATCTATTTAAATAAGATTTTCTATCAAAAATAATTTCATATATATTTAAACAACTTTTGTCATTCCATTGATCCAATCATTCATAACTGTATATGTGTATATATATATAGTCATCCGCAGACAGATCTGTTTTGCTGTATCACAGCTCATCAGTACGGTTAGAGAGCCGATTGCTTTTTACCCAGGATTGAAACCCGACCGAATTGGCGTCAGTCGACGATTCTACCTCTGAGTTATGAGCGCTCGGTAGACGGATGCAGACTTTTTAGCGTGTATACTATTATTAATATGCGTAGATGCCAGAGTAGCTACTGTTTTATATATATGTATGAATGGAATCCATCGAATGACGAAGGATGTTGAAAAGGCTCTAAGACGCTTTTTTTCTCTTTTGTAAAATATTCTCCCTTGTCATCAGTTCATTTTGTCTAATGATGCTTGCGTATTGCAATTCATCATGGAAGAATTTCGCGTTTTGTTCCGTCAAATCCTCCTCCACAGCATATATTATCTCACAATTGTTTTCAAAATAACGACTATGCGGTGTTTAGAAAACAGGAAGAATCAAATAAAGCTAAGTTCGGTGAATAAAAGGGACCGGAGAGCAATTCAAAGCTACAGTTGGCTGATTTAGCTACTGCAATCTGAGTAGTGTGAACAGACTCAACCAGATGAAGGAAGAACGCACCGGCACTCAGCTTTTCTTTGCGTTTCTTACCCACTGCATTCTTAAGTTTGTAGAAGTCAAATAACTTACCTTTCAACATGGCTGTCTCCTTTTGTCTCCCTGCAGGAAGGTGAACATTCAAGAGTGTGAGACTCACCTTCCTGATGTTTCCAACTAGCGTCCAGTTAGCAGACAAAAATAAACAGGGTTGTAACAGAATACATGTCCCTATGTGGCCCAAAAACAAATGGTGGATATTGTGCTGAATATTTATGGAGCTCAATGTACACACTGAAATTATCAGCCAATAACTGCTTACGGAATAGACTTGCCTGTAACAGAATAGAATCTCCCAGGTTATTATTTATACCATCTACTAATTTACCCTGGTGGTTTTTTGGTCAGTCAAACCCAACTTCTATTCTAGTTGAGTACTGGCTGTTTCTTCCACAAGATTTTTACATGGCGCTGCGAACAGGATTTTTACTTCTTCAAAAGCACTGCACATGTACACTCGATAGTACCCCAGTCTGTTGTCCTGAAGGCTGGCACCTTGTGTTTGCTGGAAGCAGTTTTTTACGGATGCCGAACAAAGATATGCACCTATAGAAGGCGAAGCAGCAGCTATCAGCTGGGCACTTGAAAAGTGCCAGATGTTTATACTGGGTTGCCCAAACGTTATAGTGGTGACCGACCACGAGCCACTAAAGAACTTTTTGGTGATAGAGATCTCAACAAAATCCATAACTCTCGCCTATTCTGGCTCAAGGAGAAAAGCTTGAGATATCGTTTCACCATGCAACTCTGCCCCGGAAAATGGCATAGGGCCTCTGATTCTATTTCCCACAATCCCGTTACTACGATACAGAGCCTGCTTGATACATTCCCAATAGAACCCACCACTACGGACGTCAATTAATCGGATGAGACTTGTGCAGCAATGACATCTACAGCCCTCACATCCATATCTCAATTAGATAGTAACCCTGCCATAACTTCCCCTGACTACATTCGCCATGCGGGTCAGAAGGACACCCAATACACATTGTTTTGCAGGGCCATAGACAAAGGTTTTCCAAATAGTCGTCAAGCGGCGCCGCCTACAGTCCGAGAATATTGGGAAGTTCGTAACCGCCTCAGCAATGACAATGGCCTACTTCTCCTGGACAGGAGAATAGTTATACCAACCTCCCAACGCAGAAACATACTAAGGTGTTGAAATTCGGCTCATCAAGGAGTAGTGGGCATGAAAGCACGTGCTAATGCTAGTCGAGTACTAGCTGTTTCTTCCACAAGATTTTTACAAAGTTGTCATAATTCGGATGCATTCTACTAACCATTCCTGCTAGTTTCTCATGTTTACCCCTTCAAAATCCCAAAACACGGCAGCCATCACTCTGCCAGCTGATGCTGCCCGCTTGAACTTCTTTGGTGGGTTGAGAACCAGACGGTTTCTACTGTTTGGTTTGAATCTTTGATTCAGGTTCGAAGTGGTGAAACCAGGTTTTATTTTACTAACCTGCGGTGCCAATACTCAGAGTCAAACTGGAAGCGAATTTGATGCTGGAAATGTCAAACTGACGTCAGCATTCATCTTTCAGACAGCTTGCTCATCACAGTTAAAACACTGTTGACTGAACCAGAAACAATGCCTACGGACTTAGCTAGTTGTTGCAGTGTAAGACGTCTGTCATCCAAAAAACCATACGGTGAACGGGATAACCTTGTTCATCAGTGGTTGAGGTTGAACGACCTGACCGAAGGGCTTCTTTTGTGCTATTCCTCTCCCACTTGAGATCTGTATCCCACTTCTTCACAGTTGCATCGGAAGGGAATTCATCAGGAAGTGTCTGTACCGTGTCATTTCTTTTGAAGATAGTTTATGACTGCTTGAGCTTCTGTTTCGTCTATGTTAAGGTTTGTTTTACATCTCGCACGCCAGTATGGCCTAACTTGCACAGAAATTAAGGCAGATATTAGAATTTTCTCTTTTTATAAGAAGTGGTACTGTGTTGCCGCAACAAAAAAAGTTCAGGTATATATATATATATATATATATATATATATATATATATATATATATATATATTTGTAAAGTAGTTATTACGCGACCTAGGTTTTATACCATGAGTTGTGTCTTCAGGCAATTTGCAATAACTGATTTTACCGTTTACCGTTTTTTTTAAGAACGCTCACGTCACAAGTGTTTTGTTTTGTTTTGTTTTTTTTTTGTTTTGTTTTTTTTTTGAACGCACACGTGGCAGGGGATTTCTGAACGCGCAATTTTACAAATTACAAGAAATTATAACGTTTTTATCCATGGCTGTATGAATCTAATAGGTATTTTTTAGTATGGTTACACTTTGTCATAAATTCTTTTCTTTCATTCAATACTTCATTTTTGTTTAGGAATAGCATAATCTTTAACTTTTCTTCCTGACACTGTCTACATATTTTGTCACCGATGTAAGTCTTGGCTGCTTTTCACAATATATATGTATACTATTCGTAGATTATATTTAGGCAGCTAGTATCCATTCAAACATATTTAATTAAAAACAACCTACAAGTTCTGACTGTAATTTCTTTATATTTTTCAATTTTCGAATAAGGTCTTGAATATTTTACTCGAAGTCGTTTACATACTGATCCAAGTTAAAATGTCTTCATTTTGTTGAAGGACTTCCGACTTTTGCAGTGATCATCAAGAACCGATGTGGTGTCTGTGTGGGAGTTTCATAGATAGATAGATAGATAGATAGATAGATAGATAGATAGATAGATAGATAGAAACAAAATGAGATAGATAGATAGATAGATAGATAGATAGATAGATAGATAGATAGATAGATAGATAGATAGATAGAAACAAAATGAGATAGATAGATAGATAGATAGATAGATAGATAGATAGATAGAAACAAAATGAGATAGATAGATAGATAGATAGATAGATAGACAGAAACAAAATGAGATAGATAGATAGATAGATAGATAGGTAGATAGACAGAAACAAAATGAGATAGATAGATAGATAGATAGATAGATAGATAGACAGAAACAAAATGAGATAGATAGATAGATAGATAGATAGATAGATAGACAGAAACAAAATGAGATAGATAGATAGATAGATAGATAGATAGATAGACAGAAACAAAATGAGATAGATAGATAGATAGATAGATAGATAGATAGATAGATAGACAGAAACAAAATGAGATAGATAGATAGATAGATAGATAGATAGACAAACAAATGAGATAGATAGATAGATAGATAGATAGATAGATAGATAGATAGATAGATAGATAGATAGATAGATAGATAGATAGATAGACAGAAACAAAATGAGATAGATAGATAGATAGATAGATAGATAGACAGAAACAAATGAGATAGATAGATAGATAGATAGATAGATAGATAGATAGACAGAAACAAATGAGATAGATAGATAGATAGATAGATAGATAGATAGATAGATAGACAGAAACAAAATGAGATAGATAGATAGATAGATAGATAGATAGATAGATAGATAGATAGACAGCCAAAATGAGATAGATAGATAGATAGATAGATAGAAACAAAATGAGATAGATAGATAGATAGATAGATAGATAGATAGATAGATAGATAGATAGATAGATAGACAGAAACAAAATGAGATAGATAGATAGATAGATAGACAGAAACAAAATGAGATAGATAGATAGATAGATAGACAGAAACAAAATGAGATAGATAGATAGATAGATAGATAGACAGAAACAAAATGAGATAGATGGATAGATAGATAGATAGACAGAAACAAAATGAGATAGATAGATAGATAGATAGACAGAAACAAAATGAGATAGATAGATAGATAGATAGATAGACAGAAACAAAATGAGATAGATAGATAGATAGATAGATAGATAGACAGAAACAAAATGAGATAGATAGATAGATAGATAGACAGAAACAGAAATGAGATAGATAGATAGATAGATAGATAGATAGATAGACAGAAACAAATGAGATAGATAGATAGATAGATAGACAGAAACAAATGAGATAGATAGATAGATAGATAGATAGATAGATAGATAGATAGATAGATAGACAGAAACAAAATGA
Source organism: Ascarosepion bandense (assembly GCA_037127315.1). NCBI lineage: Eukaryota > Metazoa > Mollusca > Cephalopoda > Sepiida > Sepiidae > Ascarosepion > Ascarosepion bandense. Next base: position 3,675,851 of record JBBBDQ010001918.1, on the reverse strand, counting down.
GATAGATAGATAGATAGATAGACAGAAACAAAATGAGATAGATAGATAGATAGATAGATAGATAGATAGACAGAAACAAAATGAGATAGATAGATAGATAGATAGACAGAAACAAAATGAGATAGATAGATAGATAGATAGATAGATAGATAGATAGATAGATAGACAGAAACAAAATGAGATAGATAGATAGATAGACAGAAACAAAATGAGATAGATAGATAGACAGAAACAAAATTAGATAGATAGATAGATAGATAGATAGATAGACAGAAACAAAATGAGATAGATAGATAGATAGATAGATAGATAGATAGATAGATAGATAGATAGATAGATAGATAGACAGAAACAAAATGAGATAGATAGATAGATAGATAGATAGATAGATAGACAGAAACAAAATGAGATAGATAGATATAGATAGATAGATAGACAGAAACAAAATGAGATAGATAGATAGATAGATAGATAGACAGAAACAAAATAGAGATAGATAGATAGATAGATAGACAGAAACAAAATGAGATAGATAGATAGATAGATAGATAGATAGATAGAAATAAAGATAGATAGACAGAAACAAAATGAGATAGATAGATAGATAGATAGATAGATAGAAACAAAATGAGATAGATAGATAGATAGATAGATAGATAGATAGATAGATAGATAGATAGATAGACAGAAACAAAATGAGATAGATAGATAGATAGATAGACAGAAACAAAATGAGATAGATAGATAGATAGATAGACAGAAACAAAATGAGATAGATAGATAGATAGATAGATAGATAGATAGACAGAAACAAAATGAGATAGATGGATAGATAGATAGATAGACAGAAACAAAATGAGATAGATAGATAGATAGATAGACAGAAACAAAATGAGATAGATAGATAGATAGATAGATAGATAGATAGAAGAAAAACAGAAACAAAATGAGATAGATAGATAGATAGATAGATAGATAGACAGAAACAAAATGAGATAGATAGATAGATAGATAGATATACAGAAACAAAATGAGATAGATAGATAGATAGATAGATAGACAGAAACAAAATGAGATAGATAGATAGATAGATAGATAGACAGAAACAAAATGAGATAGATAGATAGATAGATAGATAGATAGATAGATAGATAGATAGATAGACAGAAACAAAATGAGATAGATAGATAGATAGATAGATAGACAGAAACAAAATGAGATAGATAGATAGATAGATAGATAGATAGATAGATAGATAGACAGAAACAAAATGAGATAGATAGATAGATAGATAGACAGAAACAAAATGAGATAGATAGATAGATAGATAGATAGATAGATAGACAGAAACAAAATGAGATAGATAGATAGATAGATAGATAGACAGAAACAAAATGAGATAGATAGATAGACAGAAACAAAATTAGATAGATAGATAGATAGATAGATAGATAGATAGATAGACAGAAACAAAATGAGATAGATAGATAGATAGATAGATAGAAACAAAATGAGATAGATAGATAGAAACAAAATGAGATAGATAGATATATAGATAGATAGAAACAAAATGAGATAGATAGATAGAAACAGAATGAGATAGATAGATGAAGACTGAGATAGATAGATAGATAGATAGAAAGAAAGAAATAGAATGAGATAGATAGATAGATAGATAATGAATAAATTGAGATAAAGAGATGCTGATTTTTAAGCGCAGCTTACAAGTGGCGCAATGTCGAAAGTACGGGGTACCCATTAAGGATCGAACTCACTACTCAGTTGTTATAATATCTAAAGAGAGAAGGTTTCTAACCATGACACCACATCGAGGCTCCCATATAGCTAGCTAGAGAGATATATAATGAACTGAGAGTGAGAGAGAGAGAGAGAGAGAGATGTGTGCCCGCGCTAGCTTAGACTCGTGTGTTATTGTAGCTACCATTCTTCGCTTTCATAATTTTTTAAATAAGTTGCAATGTTTGACTTCAGAGAAAGTGTAAATTGTTTTATCTTTTTTTTTCCTCTGATATTTCCTTATATATTTTCCTTGTTTATTCTTTTATTTGTTTTTTATTTGGTTTTTCTTCAAGTACATTGACTAGATATAGTCAAGTGTCGTCACCTGGAAACACCTTCTTTTGAAAGGCCATAAAAATCCATGCATGAACAAAGAGAAAACTCCAAGAAGACCATAAACCAACACTTGACGACAATATACGAAGTCAAGTCGCTCTAGACTGTATCAACTTGTGTGTGTCTCCAAGTATACGGGGTTTTATAAAACAATTTTCCTGCATTGAGCCCTAACACGCTCTGTTTTGTTTACTTTATTTCTTCTTGAAGCAGGGATTTTCAGTCACGGTGGGGGTCTCGGGCAATAAAATAACACATTTTCCTTCTACCATCTGCTGTCTTTACCAATCTAAGCGAGTTAAACCCTATTTTACGAATATAATTCTTTCTAATTATTACTCGCGTAAGACGAGTTCACAAAATTAGCTCATTTTCGATAACTAACTTTTAAAATGAATTTTTTAAATTAAAAAAAAACTTTTCTTGAAATTTTTTTTTAGTTTTTTACTTACCCCCACAAATTCGCTGAAAAAACAGCATAGTATGAGGAAAAAAGACCCAAACTAAACAAAAAGAAAGTTTTATCGCCAAAATGTTCACGTTATTATTAAAAGGATAGATTATTTTTAATTATTTTTAAAATATTTTTATTCTTTCTAACACGTACAAAATTTGGTATAAAATTTTGTTTTGTTAAGTCTGTAAGTGACGCAATTTTTACAAGGGTTTTATTGCAGCAAACGTAATATTACTCAAGTGACTTTTTTTCCAGTGAAAAACACATGAATTTGAAATTCTGGCAAAAATCAAATAATAGTCGAATTTTATTGAAGATTTCAGGACTTATTCACAAATTACTGAAATCAGTTTTTAAATAATTATTTTTAGAAAATCTTGGTAAAAGTTTTTTTTAAATATGTTAGCCCCCAACCATTTCATTTCCTGAAATGTCTAGAAATTCGTGATAATTATTAAATTCAGTAGTCATTGGAGAATGCTAATCAATTTTCTATTTTTATTTCTAAACCAGACGTTTTTCAGAAAATATTCTACAAATTGTAAAAACAAAAATGCAATAAAATTATGCCATTTTTTTCATTTAGATAAACTTTTAATTGGTTTTATAAACAATATATATTAAGGATAACATAGTCCGAAAAGAAAAAAAAAATCTAATGAATAATGAATGATTACAAGAATTGTTTTTATTTTTATTATTTTTTATGTAATAATTTATAAAGTTTCGAAATCGTTTAAAATTTCTTCCTTCATCGTCCACGCTAGGTTGTTAAGTTAATACGTGAGGACTATATTTACTCATCGAAAATTATCATTCGATTTTTAAAATAATTAATACATTTTAATTATGTGCATGTTGATGCCCCGTGTTTTCTTTTTTACGAGTGGCTGTACGTGATATATATCATTAAAAAGTCACGTGTTTCAAAGGTTGCGCTCCTTACAGGAAAAAAAACAAATTATATAAACATTTTCAGCAGGGTACAGTCCTTTCATCTCGCTTCCGTATTTACTATGGCCTACCTTTCAATATTCAACGGGATTTGCAAATCATCCCTTTCAAAATTTAAAGCAAGTTTTATATTTTAATTCCTAGTTTCCTAATTTTGTTAAAAAAAAGTCATTGTGAAATTCACAATTTTTGGAGGTACCTAAAAAGAATATGAAAAGTAGATATTAAAAAAATTAATAAATGCCATAACATTTCATAAATTAATGAGTTACCTCTGTCATGCTACATAATTTCATTCTCTGTTATTAAATTATTTTAAAAGAAAGTTTTTTGTTATTCTATTTTTATTTTTCATAAAACATCTTCAAACTTAAGTCTAAAGATAAACTAACTAAAATTCTATAAATATTAGATAATTGCTGAAAATATTGAGTTTAATTTTTAATTTTATTTTTAGTTAAAAAGCAAAAAATGAAGCGTACGATTAACTACACAAAATTAAATCAAGTTCGTCTTCCATACTTAGCATTTTTGACGGTTTACGTCTGCTATTTCAATTATCGCCTCTGATAACACGATGATAACCCCTGATAAGAAGGCTACTGTAATTAAGAAACGCTTTTATAGTACATTACTGACAGTAAGTAATTAATACTGGTTTCAAACCAGATTAAGGTAAGTTTAAACTTGTCAAATTCATAAAGTCTATGTACAATAGAGAAAAATTCATCAGCCCTAACACTTGCGTAGCGTCAAGAGCGGTTGCTCTGATCAACAGTTGCATGATATCTGGGTTCTTGCAGTGCCATGTCGCGCATGGATAGATGTCCCTGCAAGCGCTTTCGGTGGACAACCCCGAGGCCACACTTTACTGCAGTCCGCCCCAGTTCCCTTCAAGTGCATGTCGCAGCTAATGACCGTTTGTCTCCTCTACTCGAAGTCTCTCTTCAACAACAACATTAAACATGAACAACCATATCTCCGAAAAAAAAAAAAGAAAGAAACTAAACCAGGCAAAGTAAAATCACCTAAACCTCTTAACATTTCCTTTACTAACATCCGGGGTATTCGAACCAACTTCTGTAGCGTTGAATCTTTGCTCCACCAAAAATCCCCTGACATCCTAACACATTGTGATACTAATCTCAACTCCTCAATTCCCTCATCTGACTTCTCGATCCCTGGCTATCTTCCCCTCTTAAGGAAGGACTCAAATGTCCATATACATGGGCTGGGTTTTACGTCAGTGAACACCTCCCTCTGGCTAAAGTGAGATCTCTTGAATCTCCTGACCACCCATACATGTGTCTTCGGCTGTCATTTTTCAAATCGGTTAGCTATCTTTTCTTTCTGTACCGTTCCCGCTCCTCTCGTGACTGCTCCCTGCTAGACAGCATCTCTGACAAAATACATAGGGCTACTTCCTTCCACCAATTCGACTGTTACCGAAGAGCAGATTGGGATGCGTTTCGCGATTCCTTATGCAACGTCCCTTGGGGAAAAGTATTCAGTCTCCTAGTTGAGGACTGCGCCTCTGATGACTCTCTTGAGGTGAAAGCTGGCATTGATGCCTTCATACCGATCAGGAAGTTCCGTTCAAAGCCTCATTCCTCCCCCGGTTCTCTCCTGCGTGTTCGGCTGCCATTGCCAACAAAAACCACTACTTCCGGCTATTTCGGAGCTATGCAACTGACCACAATAGGTGCCTATTCGCCTCTAATCGTAATGAGTGTAAGAGGATCCTGAATAACGCCAAGCTGTTGTTTACAGAGAGAATGAAGCAGCGCATAGCTAACCGAAAGTTCGGCTCCAAGGACTATTGGCGGCCGTACAAACGTGTGCTGAACAACAACAAATCCTCCATCCCTCTCTTAATTAATAAATTCGATGTCCTCACGGTACCTGTGGACAAGGCCGTGTGCTTTGCTCACAGATTCTTATCAAACTCCACATTTGACTCGTCAGGAGTACCCGCACCCCACTTCCCTCTTAGAACTGACGCTCAACTGAAAGATGTTTACGTAACTCCGTCTGTTTTCTAAGATAATATCAAAGCTTGACCTCCATAAGGCGAGCGGAGGGGATGGAATCCCGGTCATTGTCCTGAAGAAGTGTGCACCTGAACTCTCCTCTGTCCTCTCTAAACTTTATAATTACTGCCTTTCTGCTTCCTGTTTTCCTGCCTGTTGGAAGTCCTCTTCTGTGGTTTCTGTATTTAAGAACACGGGGGACCCTTCGGACCCATCCAATTCATTGCCCTATCAGACTCCTACCGATTTTCGGAAAGCTGTTCGAGGCTATGATCAATGCTGAGATAATTCAACATCTAACTGCCAAATAAACTGTTCTCAGACACTGAAGTGCCATAGTGTAGACCTCAGTAGATCAAATTCCACAGCGCTATTTAAGAAACCAAATGCAAATGAATGCGTGTTTCACCATATAATCAGCTTTAGTCATTGAAAGGCAATACGCGATATACTCTTGGACGATCATGTCTCTTACAATTTCTTGAGAGACTAGGCATATATTTTTCCTGTAGTAGGTTAACCATTTCTTTCTGGTTACCAATAAAGGCTTAAGATCCCAGGCTGTGCTGCTACAAAATCCTTATCCAGATCAATCAGTTAATGACTATACGCGATACACCATTGGGCGATCATGTGTCTATCAATTCATGGCTGACTAGGCAGAAAATTTTTTTATACTGTTTCCCTTTAGGACGTGGAATATATAAAGACAGAATATGGAGAACTGTCCTGTGTCTCTTTAGAACGGGGGGGGGGGGAATCATTGTCCACGTGCTAAAGGAACTCAACACATAGAAGAAAACGTACAATCCATACAGAAGAACAGTCAGTTAAGTTCTACACGTGACACACGCTTTGGACGATCATGTCCGGAAAGAGACATGTCTGACTGGGCAAAAGATAATCCCGGTTGCCATTGCTTTCTGCAGTAGACTGGTTAACGACCAAGGCTATAGAACCTAATCTGTCCCTTTATTTGACTCATAGCTAGAAGGAGACAATATGTATTATATTATTAAGTAGCAATTATAGGGGGATCAGTTTATTACTTCTTAACAATAGAAAATCGATCCCCCACTTTATGCCCAGTAGATGACTTAATCATGTTTCTAACTATTATATTCAGTCTGTCAGTTAAGTGCCATACGTGATACACGCTTTAGACGATCATGTCCCGAAAGAGACATGACTGACTGGGCAGAAGATTATCCCGCAGTAGGTTGCCATTGCTTTCTGCGGTAGACTGGTTAACGACCAAGGCTACAGAACCTAATCTGTCCCTTTATTTGACTCATAGCTAGAAGGACACGATATGTATTATATTATTAAGTAGTAATTATAGGGGGATCAGTTTATTACTTCTTAACAATAGAAAATCGATCCCTCACTTTATGCCCAGTAGATGACTTAATCATGTTTCTAACTATTATATTCAGTCTGTCAGTTAAGTGCCATACGTGATACACGCTTTAGACGATCATGTCCCGAAAGAGACACGACTGACTGGGCAGAAAATTATCCCGAAGTAGTTTGCCATTGCTTTCTGCGGTAGAATGGTTGCCAGCCAAGGCTATAGAACCCAATCTGTCCTATTATTTAACACCTAACTGGAGAGAAGAGACGGATTAATACCTTTCCTAAGGGTATTTGTGCGTAAGTGAATGCAAGAAATCCAACTGGAATTCGAACTAGTTGGATACAGCAGAACACATGTTACATTTAAAAGATATTGATTTTACAAGTATGAAAATAGTGTAACTAAAATGCCCATACAGTATGAAAAACACATGGACTCAGTCAATAGATACCTCCAGGTCTTGTCATCGAACGCAGAATATCTTAAACCTATTTGTTTGCTTTCTTTAAAATGTCAACACTTTCCCAGATGTCTGTTATCGGGAACCTCGGAGTAACTTAAATCGACAAAGCCTTGTATTATTTTTTTTACAACACAATAAATGTCTGGAGTTGCTTTCTCATGCGTATTTAAAGTAAAAAACCACGATGGCTCGGTCGACAAATGTTTGTCCATTTTTTAAAAAAGTTTATTTTTATTTTATTCTTCTTTTTTGTTACTCGATTTATTTTCTCTTAAAAGGATTTTATTGTTCGCGTCTTCATCTTGCGTTCGTCCATGTTTTCTTTTCCTTCACTTTTTTATTTTCTTTTTCACTTCTTCCTTTTCTTTTTGGTGGCTTCTAACGTTAGTTTTCTTCCTTTCTATCGATTTCTTTCTTCTCTTCGTTGTAACTCATTCATTTCGTCTTTCTTTTATAAATTCTGCTTTTTTCGTTCTTGATATCACTTTGCTCCTTTCTTTCTTTTTCATTTAAGTCTTTGATTTATTTTTATTTTCTTTTTTTCTTCGTGAAACAGTTTGTATTTCTCTTTCAAATTTGATTTCATTAATTATTCTTTGACCTTTTTTTACATCATTTTCTCTACGTGTTTTTTGTTTTTGTTTTTCATTTTCTAATCTGCTCTTTTTACTTTTCTTTATCTTCTTCATTTTTTCTTCTCTTTATTTTTCTCCTTCTTCTTCTTCTTCTTCTTATTCTTCGTCATCATCGTCGTTATCGCCTCATATCAGTGTTTTCTATTTCCTTCTTATTTTTCTTTACCTCATTCTTTCATACTTTATTTTTCGCTTATTATTTTCATTTTATCTCACTTTGCCAATCTTTATTTCTTCACGAATATTTTTCGTTTATTTTTACCTCACTATCTCAATCTTTATTTTTCATGTATCTTTCATTTTTTACCTCACTATCTCAATCTTTATTTTTCAAGTATCTTTCATTTATTATACCTCACTATCTCAATCTTTATTTTTCATGTATTTTTCATTTTTTACCTCACTATCTCAATCTTTATTTTTCAAGTATCTTTCATTTATTATACCTCACTATCTCAATCTTTATTTTTCATGTATTTTTCATTTTTTACCTCACTATCTCAATCTTTATTTTTCAAGTATCATTCATTTATTATACCTCAATATCTCAATCTTTATTTTTCATGTATCTTTCATTTTTTACCTCACTATCTCAATCTTTATTTTTCAAGTATCTTTCATTTATTATACCTCACTATCTCAATCTTTATTTTTCATGTATTTTTCATTTTTTACATCACTATCTCAATCTTTATTTTTCAAGTATCTTTCATTTATTATACCTCAATATCTCAATCTTTATTTTTCATGTATCTTTCATTTTTTACCTCACTATCTCAATCTTTATTTTTCAAGTATCTTTCATTTATTATACCTCACTATCTCAATCTTTATTTTTCATGTATCTTTCATTTTTTACCTCACTATCTCAATCTTTATTTTTCAAGTATCTTTCATTTATTATACCTCACTATCTCAATCTTTATTTTTTATGTATTTTTCATTTTTTACCTCACTATCTCAATCTTTATTTTTCAAGTATCTTTCATTTATTATACCTCACTATCTCAATCTTTATTTTTCATGTATTTTTCATTTTTTACCTCACTATCTCAATCTTTATTTTTCAAGTATCATTCATTTATTATACCTCAATATCTCAATCTTTATTTTTCATGTATCTTTCATTTTTTACCTCACTATCTCAATCTTTATTTTTCAAGTATCTTTCATTTATTATACCTCACTATCTCAATCTTTATTTTTCATGTATTTTTCATTTTTTACATCACTATCTCAATCTTTATTTTTCAAGTATCTTTCATTTATTATACCTCAATATCTCAATCTTTATTTTTCATGTATCTTTCATTTTTTACCTCACTATCTCAATCTTTATTTTTCAAGTATCTTTCATTTATTATACCTCACTATCTCAATCTTTATTTTTCATGTATCTTTCATTTTTTACCTCACTATCTCAATCTTTATTTTTCAAGTATCTTTCATTTATTATACCTCACTATCTCAATCTTTATTTTTCATGTATTTTTCATTTTTTACCTCACTATCTCAATCTTTATTTTTCAAGTATCATTCATTTATTATACCTCAATATCTCAATCTTTATTTTTCATGTATCTTTCATTTATTATACCTCACTATCTCAATCTTTATTTTTCATGTATCTTTCATTTTTTACCTCACTATCTCAATCTTTATTTTTCAAGTATCTTTCATTTATTATACCTCAATATCTCAATCTTTATTTTTCATGTATTTTTCATTTTTTACCTCACTATCTCAATCTTTATTTTTCAAGTATCATTCATTTATTATACCTCACTATCTCAATCTTTATTTTTCATGTATTTTTCATTTTTTACCTCACTATCTCAATTTTTATTTTTCAAGTATCTTTCATTTATTATACCTCACTATCTCAATCTTTATTTTTCATGTATTTTTCATTTTTTACCTCATTATCTCAATCTTTATTTTTAATGTATCTATCATTTTTTTTACCTCACTATCTCAATCTTTATTTTTCATGTATCTTTCATTTTTTACCTCACTATCTCAATCTTTATTTTTCATGTATCTTTCATTTTTTACCTCGCTATCTCAATCTTTATTTTCATGTATCTTTCATTTTTTTTACCTCACTATCTTAATCTATATTCCTTCGTCATTTTTTCATTTCTTTCCTTTTACTTCTCTTTTTCATTCTCTACTTCTTCATGTATTTTGTTTATTTCTTTTACCTCACTATCTCAAATTTGTTTCTTCAAGATTTTTTCATTTTTCTTTACCTCACTATCTTTATCTTTATTTTTCACGTAACACTTTTTAATTTTCTTTCAACTCATTTTCTTCTTAATTACTTTTTTATTTTTTTTCTTCTTACCTCATTTCTCTCTCTCTCTCTCTCTCTCTCCCCCTCTCTCTCTCTCTCAATCTCCCTGTCTTTTTCTTTGTCTATCATTCGTTAATTTATCACATTTTTCTCTCAATCTTTTTTTCTTCATTTATCTCACTTTTCCTTCACTTCCCCCTCAGTCTCTTCTTTCAAATCGTTCTCTTTTCTCTTGCCCCTTGTTCTCTCTCAATTTCTTTACTCATTAATGTTTCTTTTTTGTCTTTTACCTCACCTTCTTTCTCATTTGTTTTTTTTCTTTTTTATTTCACATATCAGATCCCAAGTAGGTATTTACGCTGACGACACCACTATTTAGTCCCGCCTCGATCAGCAATCCTCTGAGGCTGACAAAGCAAACCTCGCTGCTGTGCTTGAAAGGACTTCCAATCTGTGGTGGAATGGGGTATGAAATGGCTCGTGAATTTTAATGCTTACAAGACGAAGTTGATATCTGTTAACCACCAAAGACAATCGCTCCTCACCTCTATTAGTCTGGATTAAGTTAATCTCCCCGAAAGCAAAACAATGCGCCTCCTCGTCCTAACTCTCTCAGCCGACTTCAAATGGACTACATAGTTAAATCTGCTCCTAGGAAGGTCAGTACACTGTGTAGGGCCAGGAAGTTTTTCCCGACTGAATCCATCCTGCATATATATAAATCTATCATCCGCACGTGTATTGAATACTGCTCTCACATCTGGTTGGGTGCCCCTGCTATTCACATCGAAGTTCTTGACAAAATCCAACGGAGAATCTGCAATGTGATCAATCCTGACTTGGTAGCTCAGCTACAGTCACTTTCTCACCGACATAATGTGGCTTCTCTGTGTCTTTTCTATAAATACTTTCAGGGATTCTGCTTCGACAAACTTAGCTACCTGGTACCCACTCTGCATGAATCGAGCTACTAGACTAGCAAATAGGTCCCACCCTTTTACAGTGGAACCAATAAAATGTAACCGCAACTTCTGCACCGATAGCTTCTTTTCTCGCACTTACCGCCTGTGGAATTCCCTCCCATATACTTGCTTCTCTGACTGCTACAATCTCCAAGAATTTAAATGGATGGTCAATTGCCATCACCTATCTCTTTGATTCGCATCTTCATGCTCTTTTCTTTCCCCCGTCCACTCTAGTCTCATCAGCTCTCTTCACACCAGTGTTCTCCTCCTTCTCTTACCCATAGTCTGACACCCGCTATAATTTGTTCCTCTTTCTCATCTTTCTCCTCTTATGTAACCCCTTACGCACCAGTGGCAGTACTGACTTGCTTGGGGTGAAATGATTATATAAATTTATTTTAGCTCTCTTTTTCTTTATGCGAATGTTTTCTATCTTTTTCTTCTCTCTAGCTCCCTCTCTCTTTGTTTTTCTTTTTAATCCTTTGATATTTTTTCTCTTTTCTTTTCTCCCAAGTTTATGTTTTTTTTTTCTTTCGCCAGCGGTTTGCATCTTACTGCGAAAATTAAATGATTTCTTCAACAATCGAAAAGATTCCCTTCCATCTATAAAGGGCGGCAATAAAATAACTATACGGTTAATTTTAATAACAATTAAGACAAAGAAATTCACAAATTCATTATTAAAATGGTTCGTTTAATTTAATGATTTGTAAGTCGTACATTTGTTAAACTTGTTTATATTTTTGAATGAAACATGCATCAACGAAAAAATGCTGCGAGTAACTTCAGTTCGGTCGGGTTCACTCCTGGGTTAAAAGCAATCAGAGTCTAACCGTACTGATGAGCTGTGATACAGCGAAACAGATCTCTCTGCAGATGACTATATATATATATATATATATATATATATATATATATATTGTGTGTGTGTATTTACACCTCTCTACTCTGCTCCTCTAAGAAATCCAAAGGATAAAGCCTAATCGCAAGATCATAAAACTTACATCCTATCTGCTAATGTTAAATCCGTCTACAAAATTCCAAGACACTCATTAATCAACTATATTCACTAGCCACACTACTTTCTTCAAAATTCAAACGGACAATTCACAAGACTCATTCCCTTATCACTAACCCCCACCAACATCCCACACACAACTCACCAAATATAAGAAAAGAGGGTTTCCATTCCTGTCCACACCACCTGATGAGACATTGTAGCTTCAATGTCGAAACAAATGTACGATTTGTAGTGGATATATAAAAAATTGTACATGTTCTAAAATATAATTTAGAATAAATATTCACAGCTCTATATATATATATCGAGCACTGTTTTAAATTAATGTTTTGGACGTTGTAAAACTTTTTTTTCTTCGTCCCTTATTTACTCGGATATATATATATATATATATATATATATATATATATATATATATATATGTGTGTGTGTGTGTGTGTGTGTGTGTATCTTTATTCCTTCATAATTTAATTATTTTCATGTCATTTTCTCCCTAAATATATTTAATGTTTTCTTCTGACCCCATTTTCTCTCTCTCTCTCTCTCTCTCTCTCTCTTGCTTTCTCTCTCTTTTGACTATCATTCGTTAATTCATCTCATTTTTCTCTCAAACTCTTTTTCTTCATTTGTCTCTCTTTTCCCTCACTTTACCCCTCAGTCTCATTTTTCATACGTTTCTCTTTTCTCTTGACCCACGTTCTCCCTCAATTTATTTCCCTCTTAATGTTTCTTTTTTCTTCTTTTACCCCACCTTCTCTCTCAGGCGTTTTTAATCTTACATATTCCTTTCTTTTAGCTCTCTTTTTCTTTATATGAATATTTTTCTATCTTCTTTCTTTCTTTCTTTCTTTCTTTCTGTCTCTCTTTTTTTTTTGTTTTTCTTTTTATTCCTTTAATCTTTCTTCTCTTTTCTTTTCTTTTCTCCCAAGTTCATGTTATTTTTTCTTTTTCACCAGCGGTGTACATCTCACTGTGAAAAAGAAATGATTTCTTCAACAATCGGAAAGATTCATTCGTCGAGTAATTCCATATATAAATGGTGGCAATAAAGTCCCTATACAGTTACTTACAATAACAATTAAGACAATGCAATTAATCAACAGCCCAGAAATTTATTATTAAAGTATTTCCGGTTAATTCTAGTTAATAAGAATAAAATGCTATGGCAAACAATAGGAAATTAATTACCGATATTGTTCGAAGTGCAAGTCACCTGCTTCAGTACATTCCCTACAACATCAGAGAACGCTTCGATAAATGTCGCGACACAAATGGTTCTAACGGCTTAAGAAATGGCTTATAAATTTCAATTCTTCTAAAACGAAGCTGCTATCTGTCCACTATCACAGGCAGTCTCTCCTGCCCCCTTATGAATGAACCAGACGAGTTTCTCTGAAAGCAATACACTGCGCCTCCTCGGCCTCACCCTCTCTTCCGACGACAAGTGGAATCATTACATTGAATCAATAGCTAAATCCACTGCTAGAAAGGTTGGGTCACTGTTTCGGGACAGAAAGTTTTTTTTCCGCCTGAATCCATCTTGCACAACCTTCTGACCGTACATAGAATACTGTTGTCATATCTGGTCAAGTCCCCCTGCTGTTCATCTCAAGATTCTCGGTAGGCTCCAAAGGAGAATCTGTAATATGATCGGTCTTGATCTGGCAGCGCAATTCCAGCCACGTTCTCACCAGTGGGATGTGGCTTCTCTCTGTCTCTTTTAAAAGTATTTTCATGGCTTCTGCTCCGATGAACTGAAATCACTGGTGCCCTCTTTAATTTAATCGAGCAACCAGACTGGCAACACGGTTCAACATTTTTACAGTTTAACCTACGAAATGGAGCCGACAATTCTACTCCAACAGCTTCTTTTCTCGCACTGTGGAACTCCCTTCCGTATACTAGCTTTCCTGACAGCTACAACCTCCAAGAATTTAAATGCAATGTCAATTCCCTTCTCTTGTCCATAGGATTCCATTCCTTCTCTCATCCTTTCCCCATCACCTTGTGTCTCTTCTTTTTTTTCCTTTCTCACTCTACCGTCGCTAATGTCTTCACACTGGTATTTCCATCCGTTTATTGATCTTTCTCTGACACCCCCTGTAACTGGTTCGTCTTTCTCTTCAGTCTCCTCCTACTTAAACTTTCACTTTTCTCTTATGTAGCCCCCTGCGCACCAGTAGCGGTACCACCTTGCTTAGGGTGAAAGGATAAAAAAAGTCTGCAAATGCATCTCGGGTAAATTGTTTTGATGATTTCTAAGCTAAAGTCGCGAACCTGTGTCTGTGTCGTGTGCATTGCTTTGCGACCATATATATATATATATATATATATATATATATATATTACAAAATGTTACGCAATGTTACGGAATGTTACGAAATGGAATTTACATTTACCGACAAAAGTTTTTAATTTATATGTTTGAATATATATATTGGGTAGATATCCAATATATATTAATACATTTGTTTAAATATATACATTATATATACTACAACTCGTTTATCAAGACGATTTACGTCACATCTTTTTGGCCATAAATCAATTAGACCTTATTTGAATACACATGTAGATCTACTAAACTTTATCCATAATATATTCATTGATATTACAAATTATTGTGGAGTTAATATTGAAATAAATAACGAGAAGACTCGGAACCAAAGATATAAAATAATGTATTAACAAAATACAGATAGTTGTTAAAGCTGAGTCGTATCTCCACTCAGATGCAAGACAAATCAAGTTACGACCTTTACTCCCTGAGTCTCTGCATCTGACTGCCCGGAAGACAGAACCTGGTAACCGGACGTGACGTCAGGAATAGTCTATTAGTCAATAGACTAAAAGGGGTGTCGCACTAACACCTCTCCCAAGCTTTTCCTTCATAAAAGCTGTTAATACTTTTTCCTTTTAGGATCGATTATCAATTGATCGGTCACCTTCCTTTTCCGAACCGACCGTCGTTGTTCATGTGTGTTGGGGAGCTTCAAGATCAAACGTCTCGAAAATGGCGTCGATCGGTTCTTCCTCCAACGGTGTTGCTCGCTTGTGTCATCTGAGCGGCATCTTCTTAACAGATTTTGGTGACGTTTATGGGAATGTCTCGGTCCTTGCACGATATATACCATATCACCGACTCTCTTACTAATCGTACCCACATCCCAGAATGAGGTGTTATTTTTGTAACTCTTAAAAAAAAGCTCTTTCTCACGGAATGAAAAGTTTACTGGATACGTAAGTGGTCACTTGTGGCTTTGTCTGTTTTGGTAAGAGTTTGTCAAAAACAGATCTCACCTTTCGTGTAAACATGGTTTCCGCCGATGAAACCGCTGATGGAGTATTATCACAAATATAACAGCAGCATCCGTATGTAAAAAAAAAGGCTAAAAGTAATGGAAGCATTATTAATAAAAAAAGAAAACGCCAACACTTAATAATATCAGCTGTGAACACGGCCACAATGTGCTGACCGTATTCAGAATATAAAACTGTTATGTCGTGAGTAAGAATAAATAACTCAACAACAGGAATAGGTTAATAGTTGAAAATAGTATTTACAAAGGTTATTAGTATCCAATACAAGAATAGAGGTTAATCGTCTCAACCGTCGTAAGCATTCGCCTGACGACGCTATGACACTGTCAGCACTCTGCCTTCGGGTAGAGGGCACTTTCTGCTTCCGAGCAGAGAGCACAAACCCAGTCGTGGTTCCGCCGAAGGGTAGAACCACGACTCGGTAAAAATAGACAGACATTTTTTTGGCCCGGCTATATGGCCGGGAATACCCACTATAAAATGACCATGTGTCACATCCAGCCTACATGAGAAGGCTAGTAAATACAGTCTCAACCGTCGTAAGACGTAGTATGAGCAATGGGTACTTCCGGGTCGTTACCGGAAGTCTACGACTGACTTGTCGATCGGCTGCTAGGCACACTCTCTCGTAGATGCCACCATTACTTTACGTAGTAATGGAGTCGTCCATTATAGCCGAATAGACGCGGGCTTCCTCAACAAAAACATATGATTCTGCATAGATGCATAAAGCAATCTATATCTTCAATTAAAAGTAAATTAGAATTCATCCTTGATAATGGTAAAAATTATAACCAAAAGCGCTTAGAGAAATAAAATATTCTGATAATTTTATACAATTTATGTCCTGAAAAAGAAAAAGAATTATAAGATCACATGAAAAATAATATAGAAAACATAACCACAGCACCTTGTCTGTATTTTAATGAAATTTGCATAAAAGAGAGATTGCTGTCTAAATATAATGTTTATATGTAATAAGATTCCAAGTAGGCATATACGCTGACGACACTACAGTTTACTCTCGCATCGATCAAAATTCTGCTGAGGCTGACAAAGAAAACCTCGCTGCCGAGCTTGAAAAGGACCTCCGATCCGTGACGGACTCTGGGTAAGAAATGGCTCGTGAATTTTAATGTCGCTATCTAATAACCATCACAGACAATCGCTCCTAACCCCCATTAGCATGGATCAGGCTTGTCTCCCTGAAAGCAGAACACTGCACCTCCTCGGCTTAACTCTCACGACAGACCTCAAGTGGAATGACTATATAGAATCCATAACTAAATCCGCTGCTGAGAAAGTCAGTTCTTTGTGTAGAGCCAGGAAGCTTTTTCCGCCTGAAACAATCCTGCACATATATAAATCTACCATCCACCTGTGCTTTGAATATTGCTGCCATATCTGGCCGGGTGCTCCTGCTATCCACATAGGGGTCCTTGATAAAATCCAGCGGAGAATCTGTAATGAGACAGATCCCGACTTGGCAGCTCGGATACAGACATTTTCTCACCGGCGCAATGTGGCTTCAATGTGTCTCTTCTACAAATACTTCCACGGCTTCTGTTCCGATGAACTTAGCTCACTGGTGCCCCTTATATATGAATTTTCTCGAGCCACAAAATTATCAACTAGGTCCCACCCTTTTACTGTGAAACCGATAAATTGTAAACGCAAATTCTACTCCATCAGCTTCTTTTCTGGCATTTCCCGCCTGTGGAATTCCCTTCAATTTACTTGCTTTCCCAACAGCTAATCTCCAAGAATTTAAATGTAAAGTCAATAGCTATCTCCTATCTCACTAAACTGCATTCTCTCTCTCATGCTCCTTTCTCCGTACACTCCACTCTCATCAGTATTCTCATCCTTCTCTTAGCCACTTCCTGACACCCCCTATAACCTGTCACTCTTTCTCATAACTTTTCTCCTATGTAACCCCCTGCAAAACAGTGGCAGTAAAATGCCTTGCTTTGGGCGATATGATTATATATATATATATATATGAACGGAATTTTAACACATCGTCTAAAGTGGTTGTAAAGTATAATTTATTTCGACGAGCGAATACACCGATCTCTTCAGACCACGATTTCATTTATATATATTATATTGTTGTGGATAATATCCATTGAGCACAGATCTATTAAACAATATTTTATATTGACTCGGTCATTTTAGATTGTCCTCTCTGTATAATTAATCATATATATATATATATATATATATATATATATATATATATATATATATATAAGAAAAAAAGTGCGAGAAGCCGTGAACATTTTGTTTAAAGCGTAAATTTATTGTTATTATTATTCATATTACTTGTGTCTTGATATAATATATAATGTATCTATAATTGTATCTGTGTCACTACACGTGTTTCGAGTCCAGACAGATCTCGAGATGTACAGTCACGTGTATATTCGTCTGAGGAGAGTCAACTTTGGACTTGAAACACGTCTAACGAAGCTTACGAGTAAATTAGGACCATAGCCAGGGACATAGGAGTGTCTGAGTGTTTATCATCCAAGATAAGAAAGAGACAATCATGGTATTTAGAATGATCACTAGTGACGGCTACATTATGCCTTCATTTATATTCCCATAAGGCCTTAGACTCAACACGTAGGGCTACATCTCCTTTTACATCTGGCCACCTAACTCCTAAACTTGATTTTAATGTGTGGGGCGCAATTGAGCGAGAGTTAAGGTTACCCTCACCCAGACTGCAACCCACTTGAATTTTATGGGTGGGATGCAGTTGAGCGACAGATCAACAAAATTTCTTGTAACACCGAAGATGAACTGAAGTCAAGGATTATGGCAGCATTCACCAATTTAAACATGGAGACCATTCAGAAGAGTCGTCAGATTTTGCGACGTCGTCTGGAGAACATTGTTGAAGCCAATGGCGATTTTATTGAATAAATATGCTCTTTTGTATCCCAAGGTATTTTTGTGTAATTTTGGTAAATATATGTTAAAATGACATATATTTTAACTGTGCGTAATTTAGACAACAATTTATCCATCGCAACATATATATATATATATATATATATATATATATATATATATATAATGAAAATTAAATTAATTTTTCTTTCGTTTTTCAAGCGTTCTTACAGTGAGAGCAAGGAAGTGCAAAAACTGTTCATATTGTCGAATATTCCAAAAGCTTTCGGTCACTTTCTTAGCCATTTTCAATGTGATTTCTTTTGGGATGTTGTTAATTTATGTGTTCGGCTCACGATATCAGATTTAATTTTTGTATTGCGTTGAATACTAATAGGAGCGTTTATTCCGAGCATTAGTGCGTTGAGTGCAACTGAATTTTGAGTGATGGTCTTTCTATTTTTTTATGAAACCTTCAACACATTATTCTCAATATTATGAGGTTAATATTGGGAGAGAGATTTTTTTTTATATACAGCGCCTGTCTTAAAGCGAAATGTTTCCGGTTTATACAGAATTTTATTGCTTTCGACCAGAATATTTTTTAAGGGTTTTTGTAAATTGTAAATTGTTAGTTAATTTTTTATAGAACTTGATCCGATAATTGACATGCGAGACGTCTATTCAAGGAGGTAGTAGTATTTTCGATATAGATAACTGATTTATGACAAGATACACAGTTTTGTAGTAGATAGTGAAATTGATACACTATGTTAGTCATCGCTAGTTTAGATTTGATAGTGTTATTTTGTTTAGTGACAAGAAGGTTTGCAGTTTTCTATTTTCTGTAATAGTCATATATGTTCCGGAAATTGCGGAAGAAATATGGGGTTTAATAATTTTTCGTATATATTTTAATCATTTCACCCCGATCAATGCGACAAAGCCACTAAGACGCAAGGATTTACTAAATGTTACAGAATAGGAAACAAGATACAGTATTGAGATGAAAGGACAGGAGTTACAGAGACAGAAGATAACGATCAAAGTTAGGTATGAAGCAAAAGGCCAGGAGAGAGATCCTCAAACGAGAATCGCGACAGAAGAAACTGTTAGCATAGAATTTACGATTACACGTAGCCATTTCAACATTAAAAGGATGATGATGATGATGATGATGATGATGATGATGATGATGATGATGATGATGGTGGTGGTGATGATGGTGATGATGATGATGATTGTGATGATGATGATGATGATGATGATGATTGTGATGATGATGATGATGATGAATACTGTCTCCAAAAATAAAGGAAAAAATGCAAGAAATTATGCAGTACTTATTTAGATTAACCGCCTTACTTAGAACGATTACTTTGCTACTTACATAAATAAAACTGTCATTATAAATAAGTGGTGCAATGCAAAACCTATCCAGGTGCCGACTGGGGAAACGACCACGTCCCAGTCATCTTCAAACTAAAGGGTGAAACTCCGGAGTATGGAGATGTCTAGTGCAGCACCAAGACTGCAATACAACACGCTCCTGAATGACCTCAACCTGCAGAAAGAATACACCAACAGCGTGAAAAACAATTACGAAAAACAAATTGGGAAAGGAAACTCAAAATGGAAGCGATAGTGACATCAGCAAACAGCACTTCTCCAAAAACATCAAACGTAGAAGTAAAAACGAGTGGATGACTGAAGAGATTCTCGACATGATGCAATGGAGACAGAATTGATGGAAATGTTCAGCAGCCTCGGCATATTTGAGAAAGACATAAAAGTAATCAAGAATGTCTACTGTCAGCAAACCGCCTGCTTACGGACAGGTAACGAATTCAGCAGATACACAAAGACAGAAAGTGGCGTAAGACAAACAAGTGTCTTTTCACCGGATCAATTCAAGTTGTACAGCGAGAATATTCTGAAGACCCTAGATGTTATGCCTGGATTCGTCATCAGAGGCCACAATTTGAACAATATAAAGTAAGCAGATGATACTGTGCTGATAGCAGACACGGAAAAGTCAACTAAAAGGCCTTCTACAGAAGATAGGTGAAGAGAGTGACAAGAAAGGACGTCAAATAAACTGCAAGAAAAACGAATGCATGATCATCAGTAAAAAGAGCAGCCCAAAATGCCAAGTACATGTGGGGGATACTAAAATCATGCAGGTACAAAGATTGAAATATCTGTGAAGTGTTCTAACAGAAGACGGAAAGTGCGAAACAGAGATCCGAATGCGAATTGGTATGACAAAGAACGCGTTCCAGAAGCTGAGTAGAGTATTAAGAGACAGAAAAGTTTCGCTAAAAACAAAGAAAAGAGTACTGGATTGATATGTAATGTCAGCTCTTCAATATGGCAGCGAATGCTGGACAATATCATCAAAGATGAAAACAAAACATGAAGCAACTGAAATGTGGTTCTACAGAAGGATGTTGCGGATATCATGGATCGAGCATGTGAGCAATGATGAGGTTTTGGAAAGGATGGAAACGAAAAGGAAATGAATAATGAGCATCAGGAAGAGAACACTAAAGTTCTTAGGACATGCAATGAGGAAAGAGGGATTGGAGAACCTGATACCAACAGGCTAGAGAGAGGGGGAAAGAGACAGGGGAAAGAAGCGGATAACATATTTGAAGAGCCTGTGCAGGTGGATGACAGAACGGGGCTTGCGTGGTGTAACAGGAAAAAGCGTGCTAAGAGCCACCAGAGATAGGGAGACGTGGAAAGCCATCTTCGCCTACGTCCTGGAAAGACAAAGCACACAGAAGAAGCCATACGCAACTTAATACTCGTCATTCTGCCATCCACTAAGGTGATGAATAAGTGTGAACGAAAAAACACGAAGGTTAAAGTAGATGTATGTATAATTAAAGAAATATTAGGAGCAGAAAAGAATATAAAGTAAGGCTAAATGTTTGATGACAAAACTGTAAAAGAAAGAAAGAAAGAAAGAAAGAAAGAAAGAAAGAAAGAAAGAAAGAAAAATAAAAGTATTGTTTACGAGCTATTACTAATAAAGAAAGAATAATATTATTCAAGGAAAATTATCAATTAATAAGAAAGAAAGAAATTAAGAAAGAAAGAAAGAAAGAAAGAAAGAAAGAAAGAAAGAAGAATAAAAGTATTGTTTACGAACTATTACTAATAAAGAAAGAATAATATTATTCAAGGACAATTATCAATTAATAAGAAAGAAAGAAAGAAAGAAAGAAAGAAAAAAAGAAGCAAGAAAGAAAGAAAAAGGAAAGAAAGAAAATAAAAGAATTGTTTACGAACTATTACTGATAAAGAAAGAATATTATTCAAGGACAATTATCAATTAATAAGAAAGAAAGAAAGAAAGAAAGAAAGAATGAATGAAAGAAAGAAAGAAAGAAATATTATTCAAAGACGATTACCAATTAACGAGAAAGAAAGAAAGAAAGAAAGAAAGAAAGAAAATGAAAATATTATTAAAGAACTATACCGAATCAATAAGGAGAAGAAAGAAAGAAAGAAAGAAAGAAAGACAAATACGAAAGAAATATTCGAGAACATAAAAATTAGCAATCGGAAAGAAAGAAAGAAATTAGGGAAGTAAAAAAGCAAGAACGAAATTTGGAAAAATATAAGAAAAAATATATTAGAGAATATAAATATTAGAGAAGAAAAGAACGAGAAAAAAGAAAGAAAGAAAGAAAAAGAGTATAAAATTACAGAAATTAATAATAAAACGAATGACAGCAAGGAGCATAAGTTATAATGTAAAGGAATAAAGAACGAGAAACAGAATAGGAGTGGGGAAAACACGAAAAATACAAAGAAAGAAAGTAAATAAATTACAATGTCAGGAATTAATATAGGAAATAATGAATGAGCAGTCAAAAAAAAAAAATGGGTGAGTAGGGACAGCAATGAAAAAATAAATAAAAAGACAGAAAAGAAAAAGGTATTATGTGTTTTTTCTTTTTTGTTTGTGTGGGTTTTTTTTTAACCGACATAAAAAAAAGAAGAAAAAATTCTTTTCTGATCAGGAGACCATTAAGAACACTTGAGGAGCGTCCATTGCGGTAACGCGAAATCATGAGAACAAGTCATGCCGAGGTGGAAGGAGGCGTCCACGTTGGTGCAAATTTTCCGGAACACACCTGATGCCCCTGCGGACACTAATAACCTCGACGTTTCTTCAGCACTTTTTATAAAAGAAAGAAGCGACGGGGAAGGTAAACAAATCACGAGAGACGGAATACATACATACATACATACATACATACATATATATATATATATATATATATATATATATATACAGGGCGTCCATAAAGTCCGTGTGCACTTTTAAAAAATTATAACTTTATTTGTATTTGCGATAGAAATAACTTGTAAAAAAAAGATTAGAAAGAAAGAAATTTATATATTTTAAGGTTTTATTGAAATGTTATTTAAGATTTCATATGTAGTTGGAAACAGAGACTTTACAACCGCAGACACTCGTTTTCCAACGCCTCCTTGCAACATCAAACTGCCCTGTCTAAATAATACTGGAATATTAAAGATAGAGGATTTACCGCACTGTTCAGATGGAGGATTATTAAATATGTTAACACTCCCAACAATTTCAGGGATAGGTGTAATTCATGTCTGGAGGAAAAATTGATGATTATAAAATATAATAATTCAAAGGAACTCCTTAATCGGCGTAATGAATTAATATTTAAATGCAGACATAAAAATAAATACGAAATAGTCTAGATAAATCCAAATTGTGATTTAAATTAGTGTAGATTTAATTAATTTACATTAATTTAACTTAAAATGGTGTTTATTTTGGGAAAAGTCTGGAATGTACTGTTGATCTCATGTTACCACAAAATTTATTTTATATTTTTTATTTTTGTGTTCTTATTTTTATAATTATTATATTTATAGTTATATTTTAAGATTCTTTTTTCTTCTTTTTTAGCAGAATGAGTATTATTATTATTATGTCATTTTTCATCATATTTCGATTTCTGCTTTGGTCTCACTACCAACCATGTCTGCGGGGAAACCTAAGGCAGGTCGTGGCGTGGCGTGTTGTTATGGCTCCATTTCATGTTTTTCTATCTTCCCTATCATCTCTAGCATTACATAGATAAAGTTTTCCTTAGTGTGTGGGCTGTACTTAATAAGACAATTTTTTGTATGTCTCTTAAGCTGGGGTTTCCAGGGATTCTTTCAATGTGTTGTTTTGTTCCATTTTTTATCATTCCAAGTGCACCTACTATCACTGGCACAACTCTTGTTTTCAATTTCCACATTTTTCCTATTTCAATTTCCAGGTCTTTATATTTTGACAGTTTTTCAAATCCCTTGATTGCTATGTTACAATCCGCTGGACAAGCCATATCAATTAATAGACAAGTTTTCTCCTTCTGGTTTTTAACAATAATGTCTGGCCTGTTTGCTTCAATTTTTCTGTCTGTGTAGATGGTGTAATCCCATAGAATGGTTACATCTTCTATTTCTGTAACCGGTGATGGATGATGTTCATACCAGTGTTTGTTTACAGCTTTTCCATAATGTTTGCACATTGCCCAATGTAAATATTGCCCAACTCTATCGTGGCGATTTTTATATTCGTTTGGGGCAAGCACAGGACAGCCTGAGATTAGGTGGTCTATTGTTTCTTGGTGTTTATCACAAAACCTGCATTTTGGATCCATATTATTATGCATAATATTTGCCTGAAAGTTTCTCGTGAAAAGACTTTGGTCTTGTGCTGCAAGTATAAATCCTTCAGTTTCAGACTTTAATCCAGATGCACGTAACCATCGATGAGTATTAACTTTGTCAACATTGGATTTATTGGCACGTACTGGATATTGGCCATGCAGAGGTTTGTCTTGCCAGCGCTGTTTCATCTGTTCAAGAGCTTTATCTTTGGCTTTCATTTTCATATTTTTTTGCCGCAATACTTGGTTCTTGGCTTCTGTTTTGCTTTTCTACAGAATCTACTAACTGTAAACGTTGTTTGTATTTACTGCCTTCTTTTATTATTGAATATTTTTTCTTTCTTTCTTCATGTTGCCTTACTAATTGTATCATCCAATCCTTTGTTGTTTCTATGTATGTTAGTAAGCCAATAGTTGTTGTCTTGTATGACAATTCCAGCTGAATAAGACCCCTTCCACCTTCTTTACGGGGTATGTATAGACGGTCTACATCAGCCTTTGGATGATGCATCTTATGCTTAGAAAGAAGCTTTCTTGTTTTAGCATCCATTCGTCTGATGTCGTTTAGAGTCCAGTTTAAGATGTTGAAGCTATATTGGACAACTGGGATTGCAAGGCTATTAATGGCCATAACTCTGTTCTGTGAATTTAATTCAGTTTTTAATATCATTCGTAGCCTTCTATAGTACTCTTTACGCACTATTTCTTTCATTTTTTTATGGTGAATGTTTTCGCTCTCATTTACACCTAGGTATTTATAAGCTTCTTCTGGTTTCAATTCTTTTATTGTTACAGCAGGGTCTAGGCTAATTGAGGATGTTTCTTGTATTGATCCACGTAAAACTGTAGCTTTAGCACATTTATTCAAATTAAATTTCATTCCAATGTCTTCGCTGAAGCATTTTACAGTTTGCAGAAGACCTTCCAGCTCATTATCATTCTTAGCATATAACTTTAAGTCATCCATGTAAAATAGATGGCTTATTTTCTTTTGGCCTATTTTATAACCACATTCTGTCTTATTAAGTTGACTGGTTAGTGCTATTAATGATATGCAGAATAGTAAGGGAGATAAAGAATCACCTTGAAATATACCTCTTTTGATGTTTATTTCATCAGACTTATAGGTTCCATTTATATGATTGAGGTAAAGGGTTGTTTTTCATTTATTATTATTATTATTATTATTATTATTATTATTATTATTAAAGTCTTAGAGAAATTTTCTTTGATACATTCATATATATATATATATATATATATATATATATTATTCTTTATTTTTAGTATATTTTTTATTATCGTCATTATTATTATTATTAGTAGTAGTAGTAGTATTTAAGAGTTTTTTAAAATTGTATTTAAATATTTTATTTATTTTTTCTTACTAAGAGTTATTATTCTAACAATATTTATAATAGCTTATTACTAGTGGCCATATTGTAATTTATATTAGAATGTATGATTTATGATTTATTTTTTACCATTAATATACCCCATAGTAGGTATATTTTAATTTAAGATTAAATCCCATGTCGTGTTTCTAAGAATGATTATACGTGTAATAGACGTCGGTTTCGATCTGAGACTTTGAATTATTTTAAATTCTTTTTTATCTAAACTACTCGCTCTCATTCTTTTCTTTCTTTTTATTTTTTCTCTTTTTTTTAGGTTTATCTTTCTAACTTTGCCTTTTTCTATATTTAATTATGATTTTTCTTTTTTAGTAATTTTAATTATTTTAACTGAATTTTGAAATTAATATGAATTTTAAAATAATAGTAGTTATTTTTTCAAATATATGAAAATTATGATGTACAATTTATTTTTGTACTGTAAATATATCCCATTATATTTGAAACTAAATTTCAATGTTAAATTTTCCACGTCATGTTTTTCTAAGAAAGCAGACGAGTTGTTATAGACGCTATGTCGATATATGAAGTTAACATATTATTTCTCTGAATACTGTTTATTTTCTCATTTTATTTCTTTGTCCTTTCTTTTTTCCTTCTTTCTTTTCTTTTCTTCTTTTTTTTTCTTCTCTTCTCTTTTTTTCTCTTTTTTCTATTAATCAATCGTCTACCTTTTCTTTATCTTTGCTTTTTTCTATTCTTTGGGGTTCTTTTTAAATGAGCTAGACATTTTTTTTGTAAATTACCGTTACAAATGTCTATTCTAAGCGTCTGTGTAAAAAAATTGGGGGGGAGATATTTTGAAGATCAACTGTTGTACCATTTGGGTCTGAAGTGCCGTAATAATAACATCATTATGCTATGAATATTTATTACCTATCGTAATTGTAATAAATCAAAAATCTTTTCTAAATTATATTACTCTGTTAAATTAAATAAATGAATTTAACATTGAGTTCTTTTGAGTTCGTCTCTATCGAAATTTACCTGGATAGTATATCAAGTGTGCTACGTTATATATATATATATATTGTTTTTCTTTAATCCGAAGTGGAAGAGTAGGAAGGTAAATTCCAAGAACCTGATCCTAATTAATATTAAAAAAATTTTAACATTAAAAAGTGTTGCAGGCAGAGAACTCAACGTATTAAGAATAATAATGTCAATGACGTGACGTGGAATCTCTGTTAGAGATCCTATGTCGAAATGTACATCCGACACCTTTGAATTTTGAAACTTTTCTCTAATATATATATTATGCAAGGAATTCGACTTGAATTCGAAATCGGTTGTGCCTTTTTATCCTCTTCAGTCATGGCTCTAAAGAAAAAAAAGCAGCAATAACGGTAAAGAAAAAAGAAAAGTTGTGAGAAAAACAATGAACGAAAAAAGAAATTATCGCTAAACGAAGGGACAGGGAAGATAAAGACCCCCAGAAAAAGACTTATCTGTCGTCTTTATGTAAGTGGGAATTACCCTTCTCCTCCTTCTTCTCCTTAAAGTCTTACGCCAACAAAATAAATGTTAATGTAAGTTAAATGTTCATTTATTCCATTCATTTGTCATTTATATGTAGTTCTTACTGTTTTCACTATAAAACTCTAAATTTACTTAATTTTTTTTTTTTTTGTTGTTTAATCATGCAAGGCGGTAACGCCACTGATGCGCAGGGGGCTACGTAAGAGTGAAAAGATTGGAAAAGAGAAAAACCGGAAACCACATCCTAAACAGGGAACAAGGGATGAGACTCTTCACCTGTTCAATAGACAGGGGTAGAGTGTGAACCGGGCGATAGTTTAGTCTATCTACTCCAATTGAAAATAAAAGAAACATAGTAAAAAGATTGGAAAAGAGAAAGCCGGAAACCACATCCTAAACAGAGAACAAGGGATGAGACTCTTCACCTGTTCAATAGACGTGGGTGGAGTGTGAACCGGGCGATAGTTTAGTCTATCTACTCCAATTGAAAATAAAAGAAACAGAGTAAAAAGATTGGAAAAGAGAAAGCCGGAAACCACATCCTAAACAAGCAACAAGGGATGAGCCTCTTCACCTGTTCAATAGACGTGGGTGGAGTGTGAACCGGGCGATAGTTTAGTCTATCTACTCCAATTTTAAAAGAAGCGATTATGGACTTCCACTTCCCCCTATGCCTTATTGCTTTTAACATTTTTCCTCTTTCTATCTCTCCAAAAACTTGCTCCGCTATCACTTGCTCAAGCCAATCAAGTATGCTCCGTGCAGCTTTCCACGGTCTCTCTATCCCTCTATCTTTCTGCTACGATGAACTTAGATCACTGATCCCCCTAGATACGAATTTGCACGAGATACTAGATTAGCAACTAGGTCCAACCCTTTTACAGTGAAACCGATAAAATGTAACTGCAATTTCTACTCCAATAGCTTCTTTTCTCGCACTTCCCGCCTGTGGAATTCCCTTCCCCAACAGCTACAATCTCCAGGAGTTTAAATGTAAGGTAAATAGACACCTCCTAACACACTAACTCGCATCCATTCTCTCAAACACTCTTCCCATCTACATCCTTACCCGTCTATCACCCTCCTTCTGACATTTCCTATATCTAACTGCACTTTCTCACCTCCTTAACCTATGTAACCCCCGGCGCAATACTGGCAGTGGAATGCCTTGCTTGGGGTGAAATGATTAAAAAAACTCCGTCATGTGAGTGTCAGATTTTCCAAACCTTCCTTTCTCATTACGTGTCCCAGAAACCTCAGTTGTTTCTTCCTGATGCTAAGTTTGAATTCTCTCCAAAACTCGTCACTGCTCACATGTTCAGTCTATGGTATCCTCTGCATCCTTCTGTAGAACCAAATTTCTCTAGCTTCGAATCTTCCCATTATCTTTGAAGATATCGTATTCTGTCTAAGATGCATTTTTGTTAATTTACTGTATAGAAAGGAATAAGTGGATTTACATTATTTCTCATTTTTTAGTAGTAGTAGTAGTCAAGATGTGCGTTGTGGTACAGTGGATATCGACACGGAACAAGAAATCGAGGAGCCGAGTTCGAATTCCAGTTAAATTCATTGCATTCACTTTCGCGCAAATACCCTTGGAAAAGGTATTAATCCGTCTCTTCCGTCCAGTTATGGGTTAAATGACAGGAGAGATTGGGTTCTATAGCCTTGGCTGGCAACCAGTCTACCACAAAAAGCAATGACAACCTATTACAGGGTAATCTTCTTTCGAGGCATGATCGCCCAAGCGTGTTTCATGTATGACACTTAACTGACTGTACACCAACATTTGCCTTACAAGCAAGCGACCTTATGTGTTAAAAAATTATAGGGTGAGGTTGAAATGTGAAAAAGAGATGATGGTGAAGTACATACAAAGGCATATAGTTGTTTATGCATGATATTTTCAAAATGTGTGGCTTTATAAAGCCATAGAGTTTTATTCAAAATCTTATAAGTTTTCTTAGCATCTCTGTGTTTTTCTTTAACTAACAGATAACTAACATGAGCATGCTACAGTGTTTTTGAATACTTACAAAATAACTTTTCATCAGATGTAGAGGTCTCGTACCATCAAGCAAATAAATCTGGTGACTACTTAAATATACTGGTTTGCTTGCATTTGAAGGATGTTTAATAGTATCCAAGACAAAAGGGAAGATGAATAAGACAAGATTTGAAAGCTTATAAATGATGCATTTTATGAACATCTGTTGATTCAACTTCTTCAGGTCAGAAAAAAGATGAAACTGTAAAGAAAATGAATTGGGGTTTTTGTGAAGAGAATATATATATATATATATATATATATATATATATATATATATATATGTGCACACACACACACACAGGGTGAGGTGGATAAACAAATTCATCAACCTTGATATTCTCCTCATCTTTATCATTTGTGCTATTGCATAAGTGTGATATTTTTACTATCTTTAGAGGACAAATTACTGATGATTTTTTTTTTTACACATTTCTGTCACACTTGTATTAAAGTGTTTAAAAAGTTGGATAAAACACCTTTATTATTGTTACCCGAGATCTGAGAGTCCAGTAATCAAAAGACCTTATTGAAATGGGGATATTTTATACCTAAATTATATACTACCTGCCTTGTGTATTTCACCTTGTGTATACTAATTGGAACACTTAATGAGAAACTTAGTCAGTGTTTTGTACACCAACATTTGCCTTACAAGCAAGCGACCTTATGTGTTAAAAAATTATAGGGTGAGGTTGAAATGTGAAAAACAGATGATGGTGAAGTATATACAAAGGCATATAATTGTTTATGCATGATATTTTCAATATGTGCAGCTTTATAAAGCCATAGAGTTTTATTCAAAATCTTATAAGTTTTCTTAGCATCTCTGTGTTTTTCTTTAACTAACAGATAACTAACATGAGCATGCTACAGTGTTTTTGAATACTTACAAAATAACTTTTCATCAGATGTAGAGGTCTCGTACCATCAAGCAAAGAAACCTGGTGACTACTTAAATATACTAGTCTGCTTGCATTTATAGGATATTTAATCGTTCAGTTAAGTGTCATACGTGATATACTCTTGGACGATCATGTCTCTTTTGATCCATAACTGAGTAAAAGATTTTCCTGCGGTAGGTTGCCATTGCTTTCTGCGGCAGACTAATTGCTAACAAAGGCTATAGAACCAAATCTGTCCTGCTATTTAACCCATAGCTGAAAGGAGAAGAGATAAATTCATACCTTTCCCAAGGTTATTTGTGAGTAAGAGAATACAACGAGTTTAGCTCGAATTGAAGTCGGACCTCCGATTTCTCATTCCAAGCCGATCCTAGACATAATAGAGGTGATGAGACAAAATGGGAAACCTTATAAACAACTGTGTCCTGGGCATGACGGTAAACTGCATCCTGCAGCAAGGCCTCTGAGTGGGAGGTTGCGAGGAGTATAGAATCACATCTTAATTTATGTTGTTCTCAGGTCCACCCTGACCCGGAGTGGCAGCACCTGTTAGAGTCCCAGCTATGGGCAAATAGTTAACCCCCACCAAACTTAGGTCAAAACACTATGAAAGTATAAAAATAGTTTTTTATAGAAATATATACATAAAAATAGACTTTTATAGAAAAATATAGATTTTTGAAGGAAAGATATTACCAGCAATACATTTTTTGAAGAAAAAATTATTACCATAAAACATTTTTGAAGGAAAAATGATTATTCTCAACAAAACATTTTTGAATACAAAATTAGAAGACATCTTCAGTTTTCTAAAATAAATAAATTTTTCATTAAAATATGACTAAATAAACCTTCTCACTATAACTGGACATTAAAAACATACCTTAAAATCCCATCTTTCTTGGTATTAAATAATCCACAGAGTTTGATATGCCGTTAAACAAAACTCAAATTCAAATTCAAATAGGTACCTCCACTTTTTCGGCAAAAATTTACGATACCTAATTTTAAAATTAAAATTTTAAAATAAAAAAGCATTCTTAAAGATTTCATTTTAAATTTAAATAAAAGCTTAATGATTAAATTTATTATTTCCATTAATTAGAAAATTCTGGTGTATTTCATATAGAAAATATTAAATTTGAATTTCACATTTAATTTCACATTTAATTAATATTATATAAACAACGCATTTGCCAACGTCTGTCGTTTCAATTTATAGATATATATATATATATATTTGTCGTGAAAAACAAACAAGAAATTGCAAAATGTTGTTAGATATAACAAAAGTATATTCTTAGACAAGATATTTAAAAAGAAAGGTGTATATACATATTTGCCCACACACACGCACACGGAATCGTATTATACACACACACAAATTTTTTATGTGTTTTTTTTTTTGTATTTTCTTTTTTTTTTTTTTTTGCTTATTTTTTACTATATATCATTCTCTCTTCTTCACTGCTGTGATGTTTAAGAGCCTTTTATAATTTTATAGTGTTTTGTCACTCGGGTCGACAGGTACATTTCTCGACATTGTCGCCAGATGACCTTAAAATACCTACAATTACCTTGGCGTGTTAGTTAAACAAAACAAGTTATTGTACTTCTTATCTATTTATGTATTATCCTTAGGATTATTGTACTATAGGCAAATAGAATAATCTAGCTTAGTCTGGTGCAAGACTACTAATAAAGAGCACCAATGTGATTGCTACATCTAGGTAATAAATATTTGAAGGTATAAATTAGAAGATTGTTATATATAATTTCTATATATCTATAACTCAGTCTGTCAGTCAGTTAAACGCCATACGTGAAAAACGCTTGGGCGATCATGTCTCTTTCCATCCACCACTGACTAGGCAAAAGATTTTCCTTCAATAGGTAGCTATTTCTTTCTGTAGTAGACTGGTTGCCAACCAAGGCTATAGAATCCAATCTGACCTGTTATTCAATTCTTTTATCAAAATCAGTCAGTTAAATATCTTACGTGATACACGCGTGAGCGATCATGTCTCTTTCGATCCACCACTGACTAGGCAAAAGATTTTCCTACATTAGGTAGCCATTTATTTCTGTAGTAGACTGGTTGCCAACCAAGGCTATAGTATCAAATCTGTCCTGCTGTTCCCTTCTTTTATCCAGATCAGTCAGTTAAGTACCTTACGTGATAGGTTTCTTTTTCTTTCTGCATAGACTGGTTGCCAACCGAAGTTATATAAACCAATCTGTCCCGCTATTTAACCTATAGCTGAGGGAGAAGAGATGGATTATTACTTTTTCAAAGTTATTTGTGTGAAAGTGAATGCAACGAATTTAAATGGAATTCGAACTCGTCTCTCTGAGTTCTCGTTCTGAGCCGATATCCACTGCATTACAATGCTCATACATATATGTATCTAATAGTAGAAAATTGGATGTAAAAAATAGAAATAAAATTCTATGTTTCGTGCTCCGTTCATCAAAAGTAACCCCGGATCAAATAAGGTTATCATGTAAGAAGATCAGACTTGTTTTTTACGGCTTATCAGCACTTTGTAAGTTATTTAAACCCGAAAAATATTTGGGATTGTAAGAATAAATACTTGCGAGTGAATATTGCATTAACATACTTTGGGAAGATAATTATTTTTCTAGATACAAGTCCTACTATTTGTCTATATTTCTGAGATGAAGTAGTATTTACACTATTTACATTATTCGGGCTATTGTCTTCATCTGGGTTGCCATTTGTATGCAGCATTGGTGAACAATTGACTTAGAGGGTTAGAGAGAGATAACTCATGACTACCAAAAGAGGCTCTACGCATGGAACGAGGATGATATATCCCAGAGATTGTAATAAAGGGTTCTGTTCGAAAATCCTAGCACCTGAAGAAGGCCGGAGCGTACAACGGCCGAACCGTCGTAAAAATGGCAACAAAGCTGAGGACAATAGTCCGAATAATGTAAATAGTACAAGTCCTACTATTTAACGCATGAGGAAAGGAATTTGCGCAAACGCGAATGTTACGAACCTGACCAAAGTTCGAACTCGGCTCCCTAATTTCGAATTTCGAGCCGCTATTCACTACAACACTTGATCATTCTACATTCTAAGAGTTGATTTTTTAAGCGCCACTTAGATGTGACACAAGGCCAAAAGTGTGGAGTTCTGAGTGAGAATCAAACTCACTACTCAGCAATAGGTTCTGGGGAGACAAGCTTGCTAACCATTACACCACATCGGGGTGCCCTTTTCTAAGAGATGGAAAACTCTGAATTTCAAACGATGTAGCGGCAACGGAAAAACACAATTCCATCTTTCTCTAAAATCCATGGCAATTCACAGAAAAGAAAGAAAAAGAATCTGCCGAGATCCATGTTCGCCTACGTAGTGATTGGAAAAAGATTACCCATAATTCAAAACTGAGGAGAAAGCGAAAAAAAAAACACTTTTTCACAAGAAGTTATGGCAATTCTTGGATAAAAAAAACCCAAAAACATGGGGTGCCATGTTTGTCAATGTCCTGAATGGAGGCAGATTACTCTGAATGCAAAACGGTACAGAAAGCAATGAGAAACCAATACCTTATTTTCCCCAAGAATTCATGGCAATTCCCAGATTACAAAGAAAAAGAATCAATGGAGAGAGATGATAGCTTACGGCATAAAGAAGCCTAGAAATCATAGTAATTCCAAGATAAAAAATAAAGAAGAAATGAAAAAAGGTTACACTGAGTTCAAGACCGTGAAGAAGGTATAAAAATTCACTTCACTATGATTTCCAAAATACATGGCAATTCACAAATAATCAAGAAAAGGAATTTGTGAAGAGCCATGATCGCCTACATCCTAATGCGACCAGTAAGTCATTGCAATACGCACTTATTAAAAAAAACAAATCTGTGTAGAGCCATGAACACCTACATAATAAAGTGATAAATAAATCATGGCAATTCACAACTAATAAAGAAAAGGAATCTGTGGAGAGCCATGATCGCCTACATCCTAAAGCGACCAGTAAGTCATGGCAATACCCAGTTAATAAAGAAAACGAAACTGAAAAGCTATGATCTCCCACGTTCTGTAGGGACAAAGAAATCGTGACAATTCAGAGATAATAAAGAAAAGGAATCTGTGGAGAGCCATGATCGACTACATCCTCAATGGACCAAGAAATCATGAGAATTAAAGACATCTGTGGAGAGACATGATCGCCTACATGATAAAGTAATTTATTAGTTATGGCAATTCACAAATAGTAAAGAAAAGGAGTCTGTGGAGAGCGATAATCGCCCACACTATGAAGGGACCTAGAAGTCATTGCAATTCCCAGAAATAAAGAAATTAGTTTGTTGGTTGATTTTGTTTAGCGGTATATCATGGATCACTTCTTGCCAAAATCCAGACATCTTGAACAGAAGACTTCATGACTTCAATTAAGTACATTCTGAATGCAATTTGCATGCCTTCAACACTTAAAATTGATTGGTCATTTTGCTAGAAAATGCCTTGCTGGTAATTTTACAATAAATAGGTACTGTTGATAATTTTACTATAAATATGTATTGTAGGTATTTTTCTTATATGAAAATATATTGTTGAGATTTTTACTATAAAATGTAGTTTTATACTTTCATGTTTTTTTTGTTTGTTTTTTTTTTGTTTTTTTGTGTTTATGGGTGGGGGAACTATTTTCCAATAGGTCGAACCCTAACAGTTGCTACAACCTAGAGTGAGGATGGGACTAGGAAAAATAGCCAATAAGTGCTCGGGGTGATATGACTGAAAAAAAAAAAAGAAAAAAAAAAGTGGTTCCACACTCCACAAAACCCTTAATCTCTCGATTACATGCCTTGTCAGGTGTTATTTATCGTCATACCCAGAAATCTGTAGAGAGTCATGAATGGAACATCAGTCAGTTAAGTTCCATACGTGAAACACGTTTGGGCGATCATGTCTCGAAAGAGACATGACTGACTGGGCAGAAGATTATCCCGCAGTAAGTTGCCATTGCTTTCTGCGGTAGACTGGTTGCCAGCCAAGGCTATAGAACCCAATCTGTCCTGTTATTTAACCCATAACTGGAAGGAAGAGACGGATTAATAGCTTTCCCAAGGGTATTTGCGCGTAAGTGAATGCAATGAATTCGGCTGGAATTCGAACTCGGCTCTCCGATATTTATCGACTAGCTTGTTAACCAATGTTCCATAGCCACGTGCGCAATATTTATTAATACGTGTATGACACAAGGATAATAAGGAGGAGATTTGAGGAATATAAAATATTGCATCTATTTTGCTTTGTCTGACTGGACTCGACTAAACAGCGCATTAATGACTTCTCGATTCTTTTATTGAATTTGTCACCCTGGGACCGTTTATTGGTTTCAAAAGTGTCCATGAAGTCGTTATTTTTATTTGATTAGCATTTTCCTATGAAATCTGACAGTTGAAAATCGATCTCTTGGGTCCGATATGTTCATTCGGAACAGGTGTGAATTCGTCTGTTGCGTTAAAACCTAAATTCTCATCAAATCGAGTGAAAGGAGAATAAGAATAAAAACAAACATTATTTATATGCTAAGATTATGGTTCTCCATAACTTCCTAATTTTAACTGTTCTAAATTTATTTTGAGCATTTACCACCCGTTTCTTTACCCGCTCTGTTATTCACTCACATTCATTTTATGTATGGGTTATTTGTACGATCACTGAAGTTAAGCAACGTCGAACCTGGGCAGTAGCAAATGGGTGACAGTTTCGTCTCTTGCATTTCTCGCTTGTGAAATTCTTCTTGCTTTTCAGTCTACTTTGACCTTCAAAATTTAATGTCAATCGCTATCTTCAGCCATTTTAATTCCTGTTCTTTTATTGTTCTCTCTCATCTAGGCTTACAACCACATAACGGTTATGTACAATGAGATAAATATATAAGTTTATATAAAAGAATAAACGAGTTATTAGTATCGGAGGCCCTCTCGCAGTGGCAGAAGATCTAGATTAACTGGATGGAATAACAGACCTCGCCATAGAAGTTAGTTACCTATCACCTAATAGAGGGTTCAGAAAGAGAAAGAAAAACAAAAAGGGGGACAAAAAAAAGAGGGTGTTACGAACAAGCACACATGACGTTATCAAAAATGGTCAAAACAGAAAAATCGAAAAGTCCTGAATTAACTTAAAAACGGGCATCCCAGCCTGTGTTCAAGGTAGTTTAGAACTCACTTCTTCTTCTTCTTCTTCTTCTTCTTCTTCTTCTTCTATGTGCCCTGTCCTTTCAAGACGTAGGTGATCTTGGCTTCCCACGTCTCCCTATCCCTGATGGCTCTTAACACGCCTTCTCCTATTACACCATGCAACCCTCATTTCATCATCCACCTGATTAGGTCCTTAAAATACGTTATCCGCTGCTTTCCTCTGCCTCTTTTCCCCACTATCTGGCCTGTTAGTATCAGATTCTCCAAGCCCTCTTTCCTCATTGCATGTCCCAGGAACTTCAGCTGTCTCTCCCTGGTGCTCAGTATTAATTTTCTTTTCGTTTCCAAAACCTCATCTTTGCTCCCATGCTCGATCCATGATATTCGCAACATCCTTCTGTAGAACCACATTTCAGTTCCTTCAAGTTTTTCCTTAATCTTTGATGATATTGTCCAACATTCACGGCCATATTGAAGAATTGACATCACATAGCAATCCAGTACACTCTTCTTTGTTTCTAGCGAAATTGTCCTGTTTCTTAATACTTTCCTCAACTTCTTGAATGCTTCATTCGCCATGCCAATTCGCCTTCGGATCTGTGTGTCGCACTTTCCGTCTTCTGTTATAACACTTCCAAGGTATTTAAATTTTTGTACCTGCTTGATTCTGGTATCCCCGTCTTGTATTTGGCATATTGGGCTGCCCTTTTCACTGATGACCATGCATTCAATTTTCTTGCGGTTTATTTCTAGTCCTTTCTTGTGACTTTCTCCTGCTACCTTCTGTAGGGGGTCTTGTAGTTTCCTTTCTGTGTCTGCTATCAGCACTGTATCATCTGTGTACCTTAGGTTGTTTCAATTGTGGCCTCCGATGACAAATCCAGGCATAACTACTAGGTTCCTCAAAATATTCTCGCTGTACGAGTTGACCAGATCCGGTGAAAAGACACATCCTTGTCTTACGCCCCTTTCTATTTTTGTATATCTGCTGAATTCGTTACCTGTCCGTATACAAGCGGTTTGCTACCAGTAAAGATTCTTGATTACTCTCAAGTCTTTCCCAAATATGTCAAGGCTGCCGAGCATCTCCATCAATTCTTTGTGGCGTATTTTGTCAAATGCCTTCGCATAACAATAAAACACAGGTATAAGTCCTTCTTCATTTGTATAGCCCTTTCAGAAAGCATTCTTATAAATATGGCGTTTCTTGTTTCAGTGACTTTGAAGAAACCGCACTACTCGGTTAGAGACCCAACATACTCCTTCCTAAGTAGCATCCAACTACCACTCCAGGTTAGCTTCTCGAGGTTGATGTTTATTCCTCGCTTTCTCTAGACGTTACTATAGTTTTTTCATGTGCTGTGCTATCAGTACTGGGTCATTTGCATATCTAATGTTTGTACGGTTGTGTTCGCCAAAAAATGAATTCTTAGTATCCTTCTGTAGAAGCCCATTTTGGTTACTTCAAGTCTCACCTTCATCTTTGATGAGATTGTTTAGTATTTGCTGGCATATTGAAGGACAAACATCACATAACAATCCAGTACTCTCTTCTTTTTTTTCTAGTGGAATCTCTCTCTCTCTCTCTCTCTCTCACACACACACACACACACACACACACACACACACACACACACACACACCTTTGCTCAGATTCTGAAATTCATCCTCAGGCATCCAAATACACCTTCGGTTCTCAATACCACACTTTCCATTCTCTGTTAGAGCGCTTCTGTTATGGGGAAGCACACCTATTCCTTAGATAATGGATTCTCCCTCCTATATTAATAAGAGTTAACAGGAAGTTAACGCGAGAAGTTGTAAAGAGTTGCTGAGACTCTGCAACTATAACACTGTCAGCACTCTGCCTTCGGGTAGAGGGCGCTCTCTGCTTCCGAGCAGAGAGCACAAACCCAGTCGTGGTTCCGCCGAAGGGTAGAAGCACGACTGGGCAAAAATAGACAGACATTTTTGGCCGGGCCATATAGCCCGGAAATTCCAGTCATAACTGACCATGTGTCACATGTTGCCCTTACTGGGAGGGACAACTAAATATAGTTGTTAGGACTTTATTAAGGATTGTGGGGATTTTATTACTAACGTCAATTTTGTTTAGATTTCGTACATATTTTCATTCATTGTATAAAAATCATTAGGGTTACCAATTTTAAAAGTTATCCCCCCCAGATAAATTGTACATATGGGTTTAGTTAGTTTTTCACAGAGTGTATTGAGGCATTGTGGTGTTGGTAGCAAGAATAGTACGTAAGAATGTGATGTTTTGGTGCAAGGGGTATTGTATTGTCTGCTTGGATCAGTGAGTGAGGCTAGCTAAGTTAATGTAAGACAGAAGAAGACCAGGCATTCCCCACCCACCTTTGGCCTTGTGCCGCAATTTTTGTATTATCAAAAATGAATAATTAAGTTCTTAGGAGTTTTTGGGAAGTTCATAGGAGTTCTTTTGAGTTCTATTAGAGTTCAGTAGAACTACTAGGCAGCTGACATTAGTCGGCAGTTAGCTGAATATTAAGGAGTCAGTTTTTAGTCGAAGATTACCAAGTTCCTGAAATT
Source organism: Ascarosepion bandense (assembly GCA_037127315.1). NCBI lineage: Eukaryota > Metazoa > Mollusca > Cephalopoda > Sepiida > Sepiidae > Ascarosepion > Ascarosepion bandense. Next base: position 3,636,993 of record JBBBDQ010001918.1, on the reverse strand, counting down.
TAGGGTGCGTTAAGTCGATTAGCAACCGAAATAGCACAATTATAAACATCAGGGCAAAAACGACTCCACAACAACTTCCCAGATATTTAAATTTCTGTACTTATTTTATTTTAGTGTCCACGGCCTGTAGTTAGCATTTTGGGCTCCTCTTTTTACTGATGACCATGCATTTAGTTTTCTTGTGGTTTATATGTAGAACTTTCTTACCACTTTCTTCAGCTACTTTCTGGAGGAACTCTTGTATTTTCCTTTCCGTGTTTGCTATCAGTATTCTATCATCTGCCTATCTTATATCGTTCAGATTGTGGCCGCCAATGACGAATCCTGCCAGGACTTCTAGAGCACACAAAGTTGTCTTGCTGTATAGATTGAATAGATCTGGTGAGATGACACATCCTTGTCTTACACTCTTTTCTATCTTTGTAAAACTTTCACTAGTGATGTGGAGCTAAAAGTGGGCCCACGGAAATATAACACGGAACACGAGGTGTAGATTAAAGAAAGATGTATTACAGAAAAGGTTACAAAGAAGAAAGGTACAAATAAGTAGAGCTTATGAGTCCAGTCTCGTCCTTCGTAGTAGACTGTCGTTCATGCGCACAGTGCTACTGACTGGCCTCTTCACGCTTACTTCTCACACACTGCTATAACACACTTATTAATATAGCAGTGGGTGAGTCCATGTTGAGGTGAGTATGGGTCCTACAACAACTAGGAACAAAGAAAAGAGTACTGGATTGCTATCTGAAGTCAATTCTTCAATATGGCAGTGACTGCGGGACGATATAATAAAAAATGAAGGAAAAATTTGAAACAGCTGAAATGTGGTTCTACAGAAGGATACTGTGGATATCATGGATCAAGCATGGGAGCAATGATGAGATTTTAGAAAGGATGGAAACGAAAAGAAAATTAATATTGAGCATCAGAAAAAGACAACGAAAGTTCCTGCGACATGCAATGAGGAAGGAAGGCTTGGAGAACCTGATACTAACAGGCCAGATAGAAGGGAAAAGAGACAGAGAAAAGCAGCGGATAACATATTTGAAGGACCTGAGCAGGTGAATTCCAGAACGGGGATTGCGTGGTGTAACAGGAGAAAGCGTTCTAACATGCACCAGGGATAGGAAGATGCGGAAGGCTATGATCGCCTTCGTCCTGAAAGGACAAGGCACATAGAAGAAGATATCTGGTAAACTCGTTTCCAGTTCGTATGCAGGCAGTTTGATGCCAGTACAGGTTCGTGATTACTCTAATATCTTTCCCAAATATGTCAAGGTTATTTTAATATCTTTGCCAAATAAATTAGATTACGTAGTAGTTCGAAAAGTTCTTCCCAGTACCACTTTGGCATGGGACTTAGTAATTCTTCACCGCATACTTTTGGCACTCTCATTGTCTTTCCAAATCTTCGCTAATGTTTCCCGGGCTTAAAATTTTACGATCTACTTTAAAGATTACCCAGTTACAGCCTCTCTTATCATCTCATAAATATCTACAGTAAATAAGTAGCAATACAAGTCTTTCCTGAACGTAGACTTTTAAGTCTAAAGAAAATGAAAAGCAATGAAAACTCGTAAAGTTCGTCTTATCTAAACGCTACACTTAAAACATATGTCAGCGAGTTTATCAGTCTTAACAAGTCTTAGTATGGTCGATTAAACAACGACAAAGCCAAGAAAAAAATGACAAAAAGACATAATAATCTTTTCTTTTTCGTGTTCCTTCAGTAGCGATCATAGTCCTCTACAACTTCCTATTTTTTTCCTACAGTGCTGATAGCAGAAACGGAAAGAAAAGTAGAAGACCTCCTACAGAATTTAGCTGAAGAGAGTGACAAGAAAGGACTAGAAATAAACTGCAAGAAAACGGAATGCATGGTCATCAGCAAAAATGGCAGCCCAAAATGCCAATTACAAGCGAGGGACTCTAAAATCAAGCAGGTACAGAAATTTAAATACCTAGGAAGTGTTCTAACAGAAGACGGAAACTGCGACACAAAGATCCGAAGACTAATTGGCATGGAGAAAGAGGCATGCCAGAAGTTGAGTAAAATATTAAGAAACAGGACAATTTCACTATAAACAAAGTGGAGAATACTGGATTGCTATGTGATGTCGGTTCTTCAATATGGCCGTGAATGTTGGACAATATCATCAAAGATGAAAGAAAAACTTGAAGCAGGTGAAATGTGGTTCTACAGAAGGATGCTGTGGATATCATGGATCGAGCATGTGAGGAATTTCGAGGTTTTTGGAAAGAATGGAGACGAAAAGGAAATTAATACTGAGCATCAGGAAGAGACAACTATTAGATCTACATATTCAATTCATTTGTTTTGATTGTGCATTGAGCACTTTTTCGATCTACTGTCTGCTGGTCTGACCAGTTACTATTTTGCTTCCATATATATATATCTAAACATCTATCTAAACATCTATCTAAACATATTTATAAATGGAACTTTGTCTGTGTGTGTGTGTGTGTGTGTATATGTGTGTGTGTGTCCGTTACCTATAGACTCCGAAAAGGCTGAAACGATATCCTTGAAAATTTACGCAGTTGTACTATAAGCGTCTGCGAGTGTTCTTAGCTAGGTTTTGTGTCGAAGTACTCCCGATAAATATGGAAAACGGATAATCGAAAAAATCGGGTTATACATGAAGTGGTCCGATTTTAATCAAATTTGATACACTCATAGACAAAGACATAAGAAACGATATTCAGATGTTTCAAGGTTGCAGTTCTTACAATAGTGCAGAAAATAGATAACATATATATAAAAGGCAAGATGTGTGTGTGTGTGTGTGTGTTTATCTGCCTATATGTTTGTATTTTTTTCAGCCCTTTTATTTTAATTTTTGCTTCGGGTTTGGCTCTAAGTAGGTATAATTGTAGTTCTTAGTCTCAGCCATGATACCATTTACTCAGAGGACTTATTTCGCCTTCAAAAGTCAGTTTACGACGAAAAAAGTTATTTGATATCGATACCAGGAAATCAAAGCTTGACTTACAACCATTCATTTTTCTTTCAGTCTACGGTTTCGCTTTAACTGGAAACAACTATTTCTTTTTAGTCTTTCGTGCCAACGTCCAAAGAGTCTGAGCTCCAGGACTATGGATTAGTTTTAAAGCTTTCATTACACCCGACCAACGCCGGGCTATACTGCTAGTTTAATTCTAAAATTGACAATTCTAAAATTAAATATATTCATTCATTCGTAAAAGATCCCTGTTTGAAAACGGTAAAATCAATTACTATCTTCGTCTGAAGATACCGAAAAGTTGAAACCAAAGTCGCGAAAACAACACATTTCCAAATTAAAAATATTTAAAAGTTCTACGATATAAATGTATCGAAAACTTTTTAACACAATTGAGTACTGGTCTAATTTAATTATGATACCAAACTTCCCTGAAGATCCATTTAGGTGAAACCTTGGTAGGTTCGTAAGCTTTCTAGGTTAGTTATTTTTTGTGTTTGCTTTGTTTGCTCTACTTGTGTATTGAGCACTTTTTGTTTTAGGTTACTCATCTCGGGTTTTTTTTTCTTGGGCTACGTACTTTGACTGATGTTCAAGTGCTTAGCTCGTTTTTTTATTACCATTTTTTCCTTCCGCGTATGTACTCGGAGGGTTTTTCGAAACGAGTATAACGATAAGTTTATACACACACACACACACACACACACACACACACACACACACATATATATATATATATATATATATATATAAATTTTGTTTTAGAGCATGTACATAATTTTTCTATATATATCCACGAGAAGGTACGTTTGTTTCGACATTGAAACTTCAATGTCTCATCAGGCGGTGTGAAAAGTAATGGAAAGCCTCTTTCCTTATATTTGTTTAGTTTTGTTAGAGGTGTTGGTGGGGGTTAGTGACAGGGGAATAAGTCTCTAACCGTTGGAATTTTTGGAAAGGGTGTTTTTTAAGTGGTTGATTAATGAGAGATTTGATTTCTAGACAGATTTAACCTTGTAAGTTTTATTATCTAGGGACTAGAATATATCGGTTGGATTTCTTAGAAGATCCGGTAATGGGTGGCGCCGGATATTTTTATTTAAGCAGAGTCTTTATAATTAACCGCAGAAAGCAATGGCAACCTACTGCGGGATAATCTTTTGCCCAGTCAGTCATGTCTCGAAAGAGACATGATCGCCCAAGCGTGTCACGTATGGCACTTAACTGACTGACTGACTTTATACTTAATGTAAGTTTGTATATTTAATCTTAACTTTGGATTTAGGGAATATATTTTTTCTATTAAATTTATATTTTTAATTATTAATTAGATCATAGTTTGGAAACCGGTTTTCTATTAAATTTTTAATTTTAAATTTCTATTCTTATATCTAGTCAATTGTGTATGTGGTGGGGTTTAGTGGTAAGGGAACAAGTACTGCTGATTGGCCTTTAGAATTTTGGTGTGGGGAGTGTAAGTTCGGATATATCGCCCGGTTCACACTCCACCCACGTCTATTGAACAGGTGAAGAGGCTCATCCTTTGTTCCTTGTTTAGGATGTGGTTTCCGGCTTTCTCTTTTTCAATCTTTTCACTGTTTTCTTTTTTTTTTTAAATTGGAGTAGATAGACTAAACTATCGCCCGGTTCACACTCCACCCACGTCTATTGAACAGGTGAAGAGGCTCATCCCTTGTTTCCTGTTTAGGATGTGGTTTCTGGCTTTCTCTTTTCCAATCTTTTCACACCTTTTTCTTTTTCTTTTTCAATTGGAGTAGATAGACTAAACTATCGCCCGGTTCACACTCCACCCACGTCTATTGAACAGGTAAAGAGGCTTACCCATTGTTCCCTGTTTAGGATGTGGTTTCCGGCTTTCTCTTTTCCAATCTTTTCTTTCCTACGTAGCTCCCTGCGCTTCAGTGGCGTTACCGCCTTGCTCGGGGTGATAATATATATATATATATGAGAGAGAGACTGTGGTAAAGATTGTACATAATTTCATCATATCATATTATTTTCTTTCTTTTCGGAACAGAAATTATATAAAATTGTCCGAATGCTTTATTTAACCAATAAATCTCGCCAATACTTATAGCAAGGATGAATTTGATTTTATTTTTAACTTTTATGTGTGTGTTTATATATATATATGTATATGTATATGTGTGTGTCTGTGTGTCCTTGTGTATGTGTGCATATTTATGTGAACGTGCGTACCACGCATACGCTCACATACATGTACACAGGACGAATTATGTTAATAGCTGTGCGTATCTGATTGCATACGCGGCACTTCTTTCACAATAACATCAACCAGCCACCATTATCCTTAATGTCGCTAATTTTGAACAGTTTTCATCTATTCTGCGCATTAGCGAAACTTGAGCGCCCACAAATAAGCAAATCTATTACAATGCAAGCAATAAGTGAAAACACGGAAAAATAAATCCACGTAGTTCCAAAACTGGATGTGCGTTGTGGTGCAATGGATATCGGCTCGGAACGAGAAATCAGGGAGCCGAGTTTGAATTCATTGCATTCACTTACGCGCAAATACCCTTGGAAAAAGGTATTAATCTGTCTCTTCCTATCAGGATGTGGTTTCCGGTTTTCTCTTTTACAATCATTTCACTTTTCTTCTTTTTTTTTTTTCAATTAGAGTAGATAGACTATCGCCCGATTCACACTCCACCCACGTCTATTGAACAGGTGTAGAGGCTCATCCCTTGTTCCCTGTATAGGATGTGGTTTCCGGCTTTCTCTTTTCCAATCGTTTCACTCTTACGTAGTCCCCTGCACAGTGGCGTTACCGCCTTGCTCGGGGTGATATGATAAAAAAAAAGTATGAGTTAGATAACAGGACAGATTGGGTTTTGTAGCCTTGGCTGGCAACCAGTCTACCACAGAAATCAATGGCAACCTACTGCGGGATAATCTTCTGCCCAGCCAGTCATGTCTCTTTTGAGACATGAACGCCCAAGTGTGTTTCACGTATGGCACTTAACTGACTGAGTTCCAAAACAACGAATCTTCTATAAGAATTCGCTTGCCATCAACACATTTAGCAAAAAACTACAGAGAAACATCAATCATTGATCTTGCTTCGAGGTTCTTAACCCTGTTTTCTCTTGAAAATTAAGTATCTCTGCCCCTGATTATCCCCCTCCCCCAAAAAGGAAGATGTGTCTCTTATGTACAATTATTAATGAAACAGCATCAGTTTTTTTGTTTGTTCTTCTATGTGCCTTGTCCTTTCAGAACGTAGGCGATCCTGGCCTTCCACGTCTCCCGATCACTGGTGTCTCTTAGCACTCTTTCTCCTGTAACGTCTCTCAGCCCCCGTTCTGTCATCCACCTGCTCAGGCCCTTTAAATATGTTACCCGCTGATTTCCTCTATCTCTTTTCCCCTCTATCTGGCATGTCAGTATCAAGTTCTCCAAGCCCTGCTTCCTCATTGCATATCCCCAAAACTTTAGTTGTCTCTTCCTGATTATCAGTATTAATTTCCTTTTCTTTTCCATCCTTTCCAAAGCCTTATCATTGCTCACATGCTCGATCCATGATATCCGCAGCATCCTTCTGTAGAACCACATTACAGTTGCTTCAAGCTTTTCTTTCATCTTTGATGATATTGTCCAGTATTCACTGCCATATTGAAGAACTGACATCACATAACAATCCAGTACTCTTTTTTTGTTTCTAGCGAAATTTTCCTGTCTCTTAATACTCTACTCAGCTTCTGTAATGCATAGTTTTGCTTTTGGATCTCGGGAATATAAATGTATAGAAACTGTTCTGAACACAAAGTGAGGGATCAGATTATATATAGAATGTAATATGGAATTGATCCCCCACTTTATATCCGGTAAGCTTCTTTAGAACCACATTTCAGTTGATTCAAGTTTTTCTTTCATCTTTGCTGATATTGTCCAGTATTCACTGCCATATTGAAAAACTGACATCACATAGCAATCCAGTACTCTTTTCTTTGTTTCTAGCGAAATTTTCCTGTCTCTTAACAATATCAATACACTCATTAAAATATAGACTGTCTGCAAACTAATTAAAAGTATTTTATTCTCTTTATTTTATTATGGATGTGCGGCTAGGATAAAATATAGTGATTATTGTAATGGCAAAATTAGCTTCTTCGGTTATTAGTAAACATTCAGCATTCAATGACCAAGAATCCAGAACTGCTATAGGGTGAAATTTATAAAATCTTTCGGCGGACCTGAAGGAGACTAACAGAATCTTTAAATTTGCTGATGTTCATGTTTTTTTTTTCAGTGCAGTCTTATCGGTTATTACATAAAGTTTCCGAGTATCAAAAAATATTTGAAAAAATTTCATTATTTAAACAATTTTAGACGGGCGGTTCAGTTTCTACTACAGTGTTATAGTAAATCGATCTTCCATTTTGGAACCACTCGCGTTGGAGTTGCTCTGTTTTGTTTTTCTGGGACGAGTTGTTGCTCATGTTTTTGTCTTTTTCAAGTTTTCCTTAGTTTTTACGATGGCATCTTCCTCGGAAACTCCAAGAATGGATTTATTCAAAGATTTCGCAAAGTATTTTGCGCAAGCAAAAAAGTTAATTGCAGAGGATCGATTTACTATAAGGTTGTTTGAAAAACTAAGCACCCCCACTAAAATTTCTTAAATGTTCAAATTTTTACAATTTTTTTGTCAATCGGAAAGTTTAGGGTTTAATTGATAATATTGCACTGAAAAAAGTAAAAAAAAAATGATAATCAATAAATTTACAGGTGGTGGTAATGTGGTACCGACAGGTGGTCCCAAAATGGAGGACCGATTTACTATAACGTTGTATGAAAAACTGAGCCCCCACCGAAAATGTTTAAATATTGAAGTTTTTCTAAAATTTCTTTTTGTCACACGGAAAGTATAGGGGGTAATCGATAAGATTCCACTGAAAAAAGTAAATCTTTCTCTTAAAACAATATTCAGAAAAATATGGTTCTCAAGTCCAGTATCTGTTATTGTTTTTTCCAGGACTGACGAGGACTTCCTTTCTCGCCCTTTATTTGCGGTTGTGTGGCACTTCAGCCTGTTAATTGCCATTATACTCTCTTCGAATTCCATGTCAGGCTGTTGTTACTATCGGAAGGCCTCAGGTGATGTTGTTTCCGTTACTCCCTGCATTGATTTGTTTTTTTGTTTTTTTGTTTTTTTTTAATCATTTCACCCCGATCAAGGCGGAAACGCCACAGATGTGCAGGGGGCTACATAAATGTAAAAAATAATTATAATTAAAAAAAAGCTTATTTCTTGTATTACTCCGGAATCGCTTATATCCAACTGATTAATACCTTCATCTCAGTTCTTTAAAACTGTTAATTAATTAATATACCTGGGACGGGGGCTCTCTCTCTCTCTCTCTCTCTCTCTCTCTCTCTCTCTCTCTCTCTCTCTCTCTCTCTCTCTCTCCATGTCACAAGTATACATGTGTCAAACGCAGGGCACCATCCACTGCTGAGCCTCATTTATCGTTCGCGATAAAAGAAACCGCCATATATATATATATATATATATATATATAATCATTTCACCCCGAGCAAGGCGGAAACGCCACTGATGTGCAGGGGGCTACATAAATGTAAAAAGATTAATTAGAAAAGAGTGAGGAGTACAAACTAGTTAGAAAGGAACAATAGAAAGCTGAGAAAGCAGGTGAGATGACAGATACATAGGTGGAGAGAAAGGGAAGGTTATACAGGGGAGGGGAGAGAGCTAGAGGCCAGTGGTTAGTAGATGAGTATTAACTTTGCATTTAAATTTCTGGAGGTTGTAGCCGTCAGGAAAGCAAGAATACGGGAGCGAGTTCCACAGGCGGGAAGTGCGAGAGAAGAAGTTGCAGGAGTAGAATTGTGGTCTGCATTTGGCTAACCTGTGAATGGGTGGGACCCAGTTGCCAGTCTGGTTGCACGAGTAAATACCTGTTGAGGAGGCATCAGTGACTTAAGTTCGTCTGAGCAGAAGCCATGAAAGTATTTATAGAAGCCATGGATTTGTTTTTTTTCGATCTATGACTGACTATGCAGATAGTTTTCACGCAGTCGAATTCTATTTATGTGTCCGAATATATCTATCAATATATATAAATAAAAATAGTGGAGAAAAAAAAGGAAAATCCTACATTTAATAACATAAGTTATGAATACGGTAACAATGTTCTTAACGTGTTCAGAATTTAACATACACATGACTCTATACATAAACTTTACAGGTATTTATTTACAAATAAAACAAAATGCATTTTTGATAATTGCTAAAAGTATAATCAAAGTATAACTAAAGCGCTCGAAAATACACAAACTTTGGACAATTCTTATCAAATTTGTGTTCTGAAAAGAAAAAAAAATCATTAGAACACATTAAATTTTTTTTTTAATCGTTTTACCCCAAACAAGGCGGAACCGCAACTTATGCTCAGGGGGAGGAGGCCACATAAGAGTAAAATTTCGGTACGAGGAGAGTAAAGAGAAAGACGAACCAGTTACAGGGGGTGTCAGAGAAAGGGCAGGAGAAGGATGGGAACGCGGGTGGGAAGACAGTTGCGAAAGTAGAGAGAAAGGAAAAGAACAAGATATACAGAGTGCTATAAAAAGAACTGAAATCAAGTGGATAAGAGATGGGGAGAAAGACTGTGAATTGGCGCTACAGAGTCACAAACAAATAATTATGCTTAATAACAGAAACTATATCACCTGAGATATACTAACAATCTGGATAAAATGGATAAAAAATGTAACTCGACGAGAAAACAATGATATAATCTAGATGTCGACATTCCTCACTACTTCAAACAAAAAGTTAGAAAGGAAACCACGATCAGTACTGGAAAGAGCGATAACAGCTATTGACTTTGCAATCATGTTTTCCTGATAAATTTGTTTTATAATAATTGTTAACGAAAGCTGAATTACCTGGTCGGTCAAATGATGATTTTTTTTAATCGTTTCACCCCAAGCAAGGCGGTACCGCTACTGATGCGCAGGGGGCTACATAACAGAGTTAAAGCTTTAACAGTAAAGAGAAAGACGAACCATTTACAGGGGGTGTCAGAGAAAGAGCAAGAGAAGGATGGGAACGAAGGTGTGAAGACAGTTGCGAAAGTAGAGAGAAAGGAAAAGAACAAGATATACATATATTTAGTATTGTTATATATCGCCGTACGACGACAAAACAACAAACACGCATATATAAAAATATAAGGTTATATTTTTATTAATGACGACGAACCGTGTGGAATAGAGAACAGGAGAGTGAGAGCGCACATAGAATGGGTTGACGGGAGTGTAGTCTTGCCTGTGGTGTTTCTCTGCTTCCACTGGCCGTTCTCTGCTACGAATCCGTGTGTCGAGGTCTTTATATAGTCTTCTAGAACCGGGACTTTCCTTCCGGTTTTGCCTCGCCCACGCAACGCCCACGTAATTCCCAGAGACACCTGTTCTGTTTGCCTCCGCAGTCATTTCCGCCGCTGTCGGAAATAAGGTCAAACGACATCCGCTCCGGCCTCGACAGGATGTATTTCACAAACACCTGCCCCGCCGCTCGCCGACCCCCCCCCCACCGACGGGAAACACCATCGCTTGCATCACTTCCTCGGGTGGGGCCAGATTGTTATATTACAGTATCCCCCACCTTTGGCATTTTCGACTGCTCTTTTTGCTGATCACCATACTTTCAGCTTTCTAGCTGTTTTTATTTTATTTTATTTTATTCTATTTATTTATTTATTTTTTTGTAGTCCTTTCTTGGCACTCTCTTCAGCTATCGCAATACTGTTTCTGAATCCCCCTTAGTGAGGGTTATTTATCTTCGAACCTCGTGGACTGGCGATACAACTGCTATCTGTCAACCATTACAAGCAAACTTTTCTGCCCCCACCATAAGCATGGACCAAGCGAGTTTCCATGAGAGCAATATATTGTGCCTCCTCGGCCTTACCCTATCTTCCGACCTCAAGTACATTGAATCAATAGCTAAATCCACTGCTAGAAAGGTTTGGTCACTGTGTCGGGCCGGGAGGTTTTTTTTTATACAAATCAACCATCTGCCCGTGAATAGAATACTGCTGTCATATATGGTCAGACGCCCCTGCTGCCCGGTCTGTCGGTGAAATTCTCAGCATCTTTCTGTAGACCCACATTTCTGTTACCCCCAGTTTTCTTTTTATGGACGAGGAAATTTTCCCGTAGACACGGTCATATAAGAGGATTGATATTCTATAAAAGTTAATTAATTTTTCCCCTTTTAATTATATTTTCCTGTTTCTTAATATTTTTTTAGATTTTGGAAGGCATCTTTTGATATTCTCATACATTTTCGGATTTCGGTGTGACATTTGTCCAACCTCTGTTAAAATACTTCCCAGATATTTGTCTATATTTCTCAGATGAGGTATTTATTTTATTTACACTGTTTGAACTGCTGTCATAACCCTTATTGCCATATTCACGACGTTTCGGTTGTTGTATGCGCTGACTTTTTCAGTTGATTAGAATTTACAACTGAACCCTTTATTACGATCACTGAGGTAGATCGTTTTTGTTCCATGAGTCGTGCCACTTCCACTGTTGCCAGGTATTGAACTCACAACTCTTTAGGTCAAGTCACTGGATCCAGGCAGCGCTTTTATCCACGTGTATCCTCGGGGATGACAATTAAGACATCCGGAAGTGGTATGGCTCATGGAACGAGAACAATATATCCCAGTTGTCGAAATAAAGGGTTTGGTTAAAAAATCCAATCACCTGAAAAAAGTCGTAGCGTATAAGGGCCGAACTGTCGCGAAAATTGCAATAAAGTTGAGAACAACAGTCCGAACAATGTAAATAATGTAAATACTTAAAGTATAAAATTTTAGTGGCTGTACTTCCTTGTACAAATTTTGAACTGAACCCTTCATTTCGATCACTCGGGTAGATTGTTCTCGTTCCATGAGTCATGCCACTTGCCAATGTTTTTGTTATTTCCATTTAACTCAGCTCACTAAGTTTTTGTTCGCCACTGCTGTCGCCAGGTATTTTTTTCAAGAACATATGGCGGAGCGGATAATAGCATTGGTTGGATCCAGTGAGTTGACCTAAAATGTTATGAGTTCAATACCTGAAGAAGGTCGGAGCTTACAACTGCCGAAACGTCGTGAATATGGCAATAATATATGCTCTGATATATAAAAGAAAGAAATTAAAACAGGAGAAAGACAGAGAAAGAGAGTGAGAAGCGTTACATGTAAAGACTTAAAAAAGCGTAACAATTAAATATTCATTCTGAAAGCAAAAGTAAAGAATGAAGACAAATAAAACGTTACAATTAAAATCAAAACCTAAAATTATTCACATTGTTCCCACTGTTGTCCTCAACTTTATTGTCATATTCACGACGTTTCGTACGATCCGACCTTCTTCAGGGAATTGGAAATTTGAACCGAACCTTTTATTTCGATTACTGGGGTTGATTGTTCTCGTTCCATGATTCATGCCACTTCCGGAGATTTTAGTTATCTTTATTTAACTCAGCTCACAACGTTTTTGTTCGCCACTGCTGTATTTTTTCAAGGACATATGACCGAGCGGATAAAAGCATTGGCTGGATCCAGTGAGTTGACCTAAAAAGTTATGAGTTCAATACCTGAAGAAGGTCGGAGCGTACAATGTTCGAAACGACGTGAATATGGCAATAAGAATCAAGAAAACAGACTGAATAATGTAAAAAAAAACATTTTTGTTTTTTCAGATTGCTAATTACCATGCTACGCATTAAAAAATTTATTTCACATTTGAATTCGTAAATAGTCTGTATGTTGTATCTCAGTTAGGCCCAATTTGAATACACGCGGAAACTAACTGTAATGGTGCCCTCCTAAGAAGAATGGACTCTTCCTATTTATTATATGTAATTACCTGCGTGACTTCCAGAGAGCAGTTAACGAAGGCAGTTAACGACAACTACTAGTCAGGCAATAAGCAGCGTAATAATACCTTCGGATTTCTTTATTTCTATATTATTTATTATTAACACTTCCTTTGAATATCTTGTTTCTTTGTTATAGTAATATAGTTTTGAACCTACCTCCTGTGTTCCGTGTCTTACTTCCGGCACAAACTGGTCACTAACAACTTTGCGGCAAAATTTTGCCACAACTCCACAACAAATTGGCGACGAAGATCCACAACACTAATGAAACTCCATCCACAACATAATCATAGTCAATACGACTATAATAGGCACATCAACATGTAAAAATATTCGTAAAAAATAATAGAATCATTAATAAACCTAAAGAAAAAGCTGACACTCAATAGCATCAACACGGCCACAATGTGATGACCATATTTGGAAAATAAAATTAAACATTCTGTTACTATATATATTATTAAAGAAAATACTTAAGTATTCTTTTAAAAAATAAACATCCCTGATGAAGTGCAACATAATAGACGAAACACTAAAATATACAGAACATTCGTACATTCGCAAACACATTCTCTCTTTCTATCTCTCTCTCTCTCTCACACACACAGACACACACACTCTCACACACACATACTCTCACACACACACACTCTCTCTCTTTATCTCTCTCTCACACACACTCTCTATGTCTTTTTCACGCAAAGACACTCTCTATCTCTTTCTCTCTCTCTCTCTCTCTCACACAAACACACACACTCTCACTGTATATATCAAATATATATATTATAATAGTGTATTTGCGTAGCATTCACTTGTTCATACAAGACGACTGACAAGATTCTGCGATTAAGCATTTTAATTAATTTTTCTTGTGTTTATACAAGCGTTTTCTTTTCTGGAGTTGGTCAGTTTAGTGCCATACGTGATACACACTTAGGTAATCATGTCATGAAAAAGACATGACTGACGAAAAGTTTTTTTACTGCAGTTTGCCATTACTTTTTGTGGTAGACTGGTTACCAAACAAGACTATAGAACCCAATCTGTCTTGTTAATTAACCCGTAGAAATGGGGTAGAGACTGATTAATACCTTTTCCAAGAGTATTTGCATGTAAGTGAATGCAACGAATTCAACTGGAATTCGAACTCGGCTCATCGATATCTCGTTCGGAGACGATATCCACTACACCACAACTCATATCTTTGGATATAAATTGTAAAACAACTGTCCAAAGATTCTACATATCCGAGCGCTATTTTTTAAACACCATTAACAATGAAATTTTTTTTTTATCTGGATATATGAGTTTTTGTGAAAGTTATAGGAATGTTTTATTTTCCAAACACGGTTAGCACACTGTGGCCGTGTTCGTTGCAAATGTTATAGAATGCTAGTTTTTACTTTTTTATTATTATTCGTGTTTCCATTATTTTTAACCATTTTTTAAATACGTTGATGAAGCTATTATACCTGCATTTTCTACTAGTATATTTCGAATGGAATCAGTTATCTTTCAACTGTGTTTATATATATATATATATATATTTGATAGAAATCTTTTTTATTTTATTTGATAGTTACTGTGTTAGTTAACTGTATGATAAAAGTGACCTTTTATTTGTTATCTATTCACAATATAGGTGAATGGTGGAAGATGAGCTATTTTACAACTGTTTCCATCTCACGTTCGGCTCGTTTTTCGGTTTCACGTTATTGACTGCGAGGCAATGAACCCCACGTCCCACATCGTATTAAGAATTATGGACCAATTAAAATCGCTTGCTAATTAGGAAACCTTGCGCGTAATGCTCATTAAATGATTGCGAATATCCCTATCATCTCCACCGGCATCATCTCTAAACTGCGCACAAGCGCCGCCGGTCTCCGTGTTAAACTCCTGATGTCGTTCGTGCACACCGAGTTAGATGGCATCTTATCTCTGGCGGCCAACACTGAGTGGCTACGTCTTCAAGGCACAAGTGTCCACTATCTTCGGCCAGAAAATCTATTGTAATGATTATTACTAACAATTAGTCGAAACCTGGTGTAAGCATCGGCAGCCAGAGAATCTTCGGTACGAGCTGGGGGAAAACGAAACTATGGCGATAATCGAATTACAAATGCCTGGAATTTATATCAAGCATCACTTGAAAATACGAGGAGAAATACAGCTTGGCGTAATAAAACCCCTCCGCTAAATTCTTTAAAATTTAGCATTTCTCTCGATAATGATAGGTCTATCCTGGCAATGAATAATAGCCGGCTTCTAGTATCCCTGCCTGGTTTAGAGGGAGGTTAAAAGATCCCAGTTGCAGACGCTTTCTCAGATACATCTGTATTTATTTAAAACCCATAGAGCACAATTGTAAGTTATACTGCAACTATGCCTTTGTTTCAACTGCTGCTATATCTGGTCGGGTGCTCCTGCTATCCAACTAGGGGTCCTTGACAAAATCCAACAAGAATCTGTAATATGATCGATCCCGATTTGGCAGCTCTGATACAATCACTTTCTCGCCGACGCAATGTGGCTTCCCTGTGTCTCTTCTACAAATACTTTCACTTTTTCTGCTCCGATGAATTTAGTTCACTGGTGCCCCCTATATATGAATTTACTCGAGCAACAAGGTTACTAACTAGGTCCCACCTTTTGCTGTGAAACCAATAAAATGTAATCGCAAATTCTACTCCAATAGCTTATTTTCTCGCACTTCCCGCCTGTGGAATTTCATTCCGTTTACTTGCTTCCTCGACAATTATATTCTCCAGGAATTTAAATGCAAGATTAGTAGTCATCTCCTATCTCACTAACTTGTATCCTCTCTCTCATGCTCCTTTCTTCATCCACTCCACTCGCATTAATATTCTTAACCTTCTCTTACCCACTGCCTGACACCCCCTATAACCTGTCCCTCATTCTCATAACTTTCCTCCTATGAAACCCCTAGCAAACCAGTGCTTCGGGCGATATGATTATAAAAAATGCAAGAGTCATAAATTTGAATAAGTTCAGTACGATCAAACTGAGACAATGCATCACCAGAAAAATAACTTTTTTTAAAAAACTGAATAAAAGTAATTTATTAAGGATTAAAAACTGAATTAGCAAATATCATGTTATTTATTTTCTTTTTATACTCATTTCATCCCGAGCAAGGCATGACCGCCATTGTTGAGCAGTGGATTACAGTGAGAGTTTTTGTTTTTGCTTTGTTTTGTTTAACAGCATATCAACCTCTGTGGGTCACTTAATGTCAAAAAGGTAGGTCTTAAGGTAATTTTTTTAATGTTCGGCCATGCTGACTTGCGACTTTGTGCTACCAGCATCATCAAAGAATAATTCAACTGTAGATCAACTCGAGTCATCGCCACTCCAGGACAATACCATCAAAAGTCACCTTCTTTCCATGTACCATGGTCAGGGAGCGAAGGTTCCACCCACTGGTCTACGCACTAACGTAAGAATAGACGATTATCGGTCGGAACGAGAAATCGGGGAACCGAGTTCGAATTTTAGTTTAATTCTCTACATTCACTTAGGCCAAATACTCTTGGGAAAGGTATTAATCCGTCTTTTCCCTCAAGTTATGGCTTAAATAATAGGACAGAATCGGTTTTATAGCCTTGTCTGGCAACCAGTCTACCGCAGAAAATAATGGCAAACTACTGCAGGATAATCTTCTGCCCAGTCAGTCATGTCTGTTTTGAGACATGATCGCCAAAGCATGTATCACGTATGACACCTGACTGACTGCTATTGTATAAGGAAGAGGTAAGTGAACACTGCCAACTCAACACCGCAGTCAGAACACTGATGACTGAAAAAACTCAGAACTGAGACAATGCATTACCAGAAAAACAACTTTTATAAAAAAAACTGAATAAAAGTAATTTATTAAGGATTAAAAACTCAATTAGCAAATATCATGTTATTTATTTTCTTTTTATACTCATTTCATCCCAAGCAAGTAATGACCGCCATTGTTGAGCAGAGGATTACAGTGAGAGTTTTTGTTTTTGTTTTGTTTTGTTTAACAGCATATCAACCTCTGTGGGTCACTTAATGCCAAAACGGTATGTCTTAAGGAAATTTTTTTAATGTTCGGTTATAGTGAGAAGGTTGATTTAGTCAAATTTTAATGAAATTTTGTTGTTTTTTTGTTTTTTTTTATTTTAGAAAACTGAAAATGTCTTCTAGTTTTGTATTCAAAAATGTTTTGCTGAGAATAATTTTTTTCCTCCAAAAATGTGCTATGGTAATATCTTTCCTTCAAAAATGTATATTTTTCTGTAAAAGTCTTTTTTATGTGTATATTTTTATAAAAGTTTATTTTTATACTTTCATAGTCTTTTGACTCCAGTTTGGGGATGGTTAGCTATTTGCCCATAGCTGGGACCCTAACAGGTGCTACCACTCCAGGTCACGGTAAACCTGGGAACAACAGCAATTAAAAAGTGGTTCCATGCTCCTCACAACGTCCCAATCAGAGGCCTTGCTACTGGGTGCAGTTTGCTGTCATGCCCAGGACCCTACAGTGAGAGGAATTAAGAAAGTACAGGGAATTTCGAAAAAAATGATACGAGATGGATGAAAATCAAGTAGATAGAAGAAAGCAATTGACGTTGCATTTAAACTTTCGGAGACGATAGCTAAATGGGAAGCAAGGAAATGGAAGGGAGATGTACAAATGGGAATTGCGAGAAAAGAAACTGTTAGAGCAGAAAAGGCGTTTATGTTCAATTATTTCGACTGTAAAAGGGTGGGACTTTGATCCCAATTTAGTAGCACGAGTAAAGTTATGTGTTTGGAAAATCAGAGAAAAATTTCGTCAGAGCAATTGCCATGAAAATACTTGTAAAAAAGACAAAGGCAAGCCACATCGTGTCGGTGAAAAAGTGACTGAAGGCGGACTGCCATGTCAGGATCGATTATATTGCAGATCCTCTTTTAGATTTTGGCCAGAACCTCAAGATGAACTGGAGGAGCACCCGACATTATATAGGAACAATTTTCAATACATGGACGAATGGTAATTTTATAAATGTACAAAATGGATTCTGACGAGAATTATTTTTAATAAAGTCAATATGAAATAAATTTATGTTTTAATAAAGTTGAAAATATTCACTAATTGGGGTGGACAGTATTTTACACACTGTATATTCAGAAAAGAAACTACAGTTACGAATTCAAGAAAAATAAAATCTTAATCACAGCTCCTTGTATAAAAGAAAATACTGCCAAAATATACCATTTATATATCCGAGGTTTTTTGTGAGAAAAAAACATACGCCCTCCCGCAGGATTCGAACCTGTGTCCCCTAAAGTATACCGTTATTATATCTGACGTGCCTTAACCTCTTGGTAATGAAGATCTCCCCGTTTAGCGCTTTTGAACACTTATTTTTATCGATTTTCGAAATATCTTCTCAATGAATATAATAAATACACTGTTTAATATACAGGGTGTCCATAAAGTCCATGTGCACTTAAAAAAAATGTATAACTTTATTTGTATTTGTGACAGAAATAATCTGTAAGGAATGTGCTTGAACAATTAAAACTTGAAAGATAATACAGTTTTTCAACAAGATGGGACTCTGCGTGTTAGTTTCTGGGAATTTCCTAACAGGAAGGGGAATTTCCTAACAGGAAGGGGAATTTCCTAATAGGAAGGGGAGGACCATTTTATTGGCCGTCGCGTTGGCCAGATTTGCCTTTATTAAATTTTTTTCATGTGAAAAAAGTTGTGTATGCAACCAAACCTAGTTAATTAACTGAAATAACTAATGTGTTTTCAGGCATTACTGTAAATCAGTTGGCAAATGTTTTCCGTGAACTGCAAAATCGTATTACCCTTTGTATTGCTAATGATGGAGGACATGTGGAAACTTAAATAAAATTTCAATAAAACCTTAAAAATATAGATTTACTTCTTTCTAATCCTTTTTACAAATTATTTCTCTCGCAAATATAAATAAAGTTATACATTTTTTAAAGTGCACACAAACTTTATGGACACACACACACACACACACACACACACACACACACACACATATATATATATATATGTATGTATGTATATATATAAAGACAGAAATCAAAGCAAGAGCCAACAATCTTGGCTCTTGCTTAGATTTCTGTCTTCGTTTCCTCTACTTTGGTATTGAGCGGTTTAGTGTTAAGGTTTTCGTCTTGGTTTTTTTTTTCTTTCCTACGAGTGCTTGACTTTTTGTTCATGTACTTCGTTTGTTTCTTTTTTTTTTTTTTTGCTTCCCCTTTTGTCCCACGAGTTTGTTCTCGGTGGGTTCTACAAGACGATTTAAATTATAGCTTGATTAATGCAATTTTTACTATTGGTATTATTGTTGCTATAGTTATTATTCTTCTTGTTCTCATTATTATTTTATATATATATATATATATATATATATATATATATATATATATATATATATATACCAGGAGTAGCAAAATGGATTAACAGTTCACTGTTCGTAGGATTTACTTTTTTAAAAAGTGCTCGATAATTAGTAGAGCAATATTTATGGTAACATTTTATTATAAGTGTTTATAATAAAAACATAGTTTACTACCATACAAGAGCTATCGTTTTTCGGTAGTACTTGTTAGTAGTGAGGCAGTGAGGTACCAACAGGTAGTACCGAAATACGAAAACTCTTGTGTTGCAGTAAATTATGTTTTAATTATATATATATATATATATATATTAGTCATCCACATGCAAGCCTGTTTTGCTGTATCACAGTTCATCAGTGTGGCGAGACACACACACACACACACACACACACACACACACACACACACACACATATATATATATATATATATATATATATATATATATATATATAGGTTGTTGATTCCATTTCGATAATCTCCAGTATTGCCTGTTTATACATTTCAGAGCAAAGATGATTATTTATAAAAAATTGAAAGTTCTGTGTATAAATCTTGATCTAACTTCGGTTAGACTATGGAATAATTCATGGTCAAGCAGTCTAAGACGCACCAGATCAATTGGTGGCTTTCCCGATGTTGTTAAGTTCGAATCTTGTCGAATGATATACACATAACTAATCAGACCAGTAGAAATATATATATATATATATATATATAAGTTAGATCAAGATTTATACACAGAATTTTCAGACTTGCATGTGGATGACTAATATATATATATATAATTAAAACATAATTTACTGCAACAGAAGAGCTTTCGTATTTCGGTACTACCTGTTGGTACCTCACTGCCTCACTACTAACAAGTCCTACCGAAAAACGATAGCTCTTGTATGGTAGTAAACTATGTTTTTATTATAAACACTTATAATAAAATGTTACCATAAATATTGGTCTACTAAGTATCGAGCACTCTTTAAAAAAGTAAATCCTACGAACACTGAACTGTTAATCCATTTTGCTACTCCTGGTATATATATATATATATATATATATATATATATATATATATAAAATAAGAATAATAACTATAGCAACAATAATACCAATAGTAAAAATTGCATTAATCAAGCTATAATTTAAATCGTCTTGTATAACCCACCGAGAAGGGAAAAAAGGGGAAGCAAAAAAAGAAACATATATATATATATATATATATATATATATATATATATATACTGTTTAATTAAAATAGTATATCAACGAGAATCGATTAAAAAGAATGCTCAAACAAACAAATATATATGTGTGTATGTGCGTGCGTGTGTGTGTGCGTGCGTGCGTGTGTGCGTGCGTGTGTGTTTTGGAAAATATGCTTTGATAAGCACATAATAGTTATTATCTGAGAGGAAAAGTAATATTTTTTTTATTAATTTCGCATAAAAGTATAAAAGGTAATTAAATCTGAAATTAAATCCCTCTTAAAACCTCCCGTCAAATGTCAATTTTAATTTTTTAGAATGTTTGTGTTTACAAACAACCACAGAGCGTAACTTTCAAAACTGTTTTCGGGATATATTCGTAATCATTTATACCATTGAAATATAAGAATATACATAAAATTATTTAGGTTAATGTCATAATTCAGAAATTGAAAAAAAGGATGTGAATTCAAGTGAAACAAATATTTATCGCAGACGAAAAATGTCGTACTGCTTGACTTTAGAGTTTCCACAATTTTTCTAACTCTAACATTCTCCTTATATAAGACAGGAGAGCCACTCAAGATAGTAGGTTATTTGTACAAACGTAATGATGAACGTGGTGTTGGAGTTGAATGAATAACAATATTGGATGGGAGTGAAAATAATATGGGTAGATAACGATTGACTCTGGACTTGCAAGGAAAGCATCCACGCCGGAGCCTCTTCTACAAAGTGGCAGACAGCTGTTATAACAACAACTTGATGTTCATCAGGTGGTTGTTGGACTGAACCCCTTCTACGGAGAAAGGTTTTTGTTTGTTCCATTGACAATGTCTTGACTATTTTTTGCGTCGTATTGATCCGTTATTTCCCTCCCGGGCCCTAAACTCACGATTATTATGTCTCCACATCCACAAAACTACGCTTTCATCCACGAGGCTATTATCCTGTGAGGCGATCCTGGGTGTAAATCTAGCTCTGATTTACCTGCTTATCCAAGTTTACAGCACCTGGTATTTCCAAAAGGTCACCTGTCTAGACCCTGACCAGGCTCGACATTGTTTAACTTCGCTGATCGTACAGTAACCGGTGGTTTCAATGAGATGCGGCTGTAACTCCAGGTCAAAATTTTCTTACAATTTTCAAGTGTTCATTACAATAAGTTAACTGAGACTCTCTGATGTACTGAGTGATGAAACTGAAATTGAAGATATTTAAAAAATGTTCACATTAACGTCCGTCTTACGGCCTATCACGTTGAATACAACAGTTCTCGATCACCGAAGTTAAGCAACTTTGAGCCTGGTCAGTACTTAGATGGGTGACCGCTTGGGAATACCAGGTGCTGTTTAGTGACGGATGTGCGTTGTGGTGCAGTGGATATCGGCTCCGAAAGAGAAATTGGTGAGCCGAGTTCGAATTCCAGTTGAATACCCTACATTCACTTAAGCACTGGTACCCTTGGGAAACGTATTAATCCGTCCCTTCTTTCCAGTTATGGGTTAAATAACAAGAATAGAACTTGGGGACCCTGCTCTTAAAAACAAATCCCAATGAATCTTGATACACGAAAAGAAAAAAAAGTATTACTAGACACAAAATTTATTAAAAAACAACAACAATAAATTGTTCAAACAAAAAGGTATTACCAGCAATAAAATAGGTATTACCAGCAATAAAATAATTTGTATGGCATGAAATGACCCGCCATAAAACAAACCAATCAACATTAACGTCCATGTCACCATACACTGCTGACGTAACATTTCAACTTAGGGCGTGTTTTCAGAAACTAGTGGCGATTATATTTCAATTTTTAAGATTTTCCTCCAAATCTTTGGAGGCACTCTACACACTCGTGCAAATTAATTAAAACAACTGCTTTAGTTTTCTTTCTTTCACCATACGGTCATTTTTAGAAGAAGAACGAAAGAAGAAACTGCCAGCATAGAACTTACGCTTAGATCAAACCATTCAAATGGTAAAAAAATAAGACCTTGTCACCAATTTAACTTTTCGTTTAAATTCATAGAGTTTACATCTTTGCAAATTAATTGGAAACACTGTTTTCGATTCCTTTCTTTCGCCATATGGTCAGTTTTAGACCCACTGGAATTACAGGGTGCAATCGATTTCTATTTTTTCCTCAGATTAGGTAATTTGTAATTATGCTCATTAATATGAATCTATTCTCAGAACGTATGATGAAATTCCTTTGGCTTTGAAAAATATTGCGTCATCCGTGAATACATCAGATTCTTATCACGTCCAGACATTATTGTCTCGTCTGTCGACTAGTTGTTCCACGGCCATTGTCTGCGATGGACATTGCTCTAAGGAGACGTACTAAAATTGTAACGCTGCACAAACTCACTGACAAGCCTTACAGAGAGATTGCGGATATTGTTGGTGTCAACCTTTCAACTGCCTGTCGTGTCATCAAGGCGAAGTAACAAACTGTATTCATCAGTCAAAGGAAAATGCAAAATGTAAAGAAAAATGCGACAGAAGAAAAAAAAAACAACACTAAGAGACGACGTATACGTGATCAGGGAAAGTCTGAAAGATCTTCTTCTTCTTTTATGGCCTTCCACATTTCCCTGTCCCTGGTGGCTCTGAGCACGCCTTCTCCTGTTACACCATGCAATCCTCGTTCTGTCATCCACCTGATTAGGTCCTTCAAATATGTTATCCGTTGCTTTCCCCTGTCTCTTTTTCCCTCTTTCTGGCCTGTTATTATCAAATTCTCCAAGCCCTCCTTCCTCATTGCATGTCCCAGGAACTTTAGCTGTATCTTCCTGATGCTCTGTATTAATTTTCCTTTTCGTTTCCATCATTTCCAGGACCTCAATTTACGTAAAAGTTTTAAGAATTTAAAAATAATAAAATTATATTATCTTTATTCGACAACTTAATTCGGTATAAACTTTCTTCCTATACGCAACCGATCTTCGTAGTCGGTTTTACATTTATTTTTCGCATGATCTTTATTTTCTTTTAAAATTCCCTTACATCATGTCACTCTTAAAAGATATTCTTCTTCTTCTATGTGCCTTGTCCCTTCAGGATGTAGGCGATCATGGCCTGCCACGTTTCCCTATCCCTGGTGGCTCTGAGCACGCCTTCTCCTGTTACACCATGCAATCCTCGTTCCGTTATCCACCTGATTAGGTCCTTCAAATATGTTATCCGTTGCTTTCCCCTGTCTCTTTTTCCCTTTATCTAGCCTGTTAGTAACAGATTCTTCAAGCCCTCCTTCCTCATTGCGTGTCCCAGGAACTTCAGCTGTCTCTTCCTGATGCTCAGTATTAATTTCCTTTTTGTTTCCATCATTTCTAAGACCTCATCATTGCTCACATGCTCGATCCATGATATTCGCAGCATCCTTCTGTAGAACTACATTTCAGTTACTTCAAGTTTTTCTTTCATCTTTGATAGTATTGTCCAGCATTCACTGCCATCTTGAAGGACGGACAGCACGTAGCAATCCAGTACTCAATCCAGCGAAATTCTCCTGTTTTTTCATACCTTACTCAACTTAGGAAGACATTATTCGTTTTGTTTTAACTAATTTACTCAAGGCTGTATGCACATTTCTATATAAAGCAACGTCTGACTTGTTAAAAAATACATCTACTTTTTTGGCTTTTGCTTGAATCTTTTATAAATGTTTCGTAGGAATAATTCGAATTCCAGTCTGGCCCGTTACATTTATTCATGCGAAGATGCCATTGAAAAAGATATAAATCTGTTAGTAATGGGTTGAATATCAGGACAGACTGGCGGCTATAACTTCGGTTAACAACCAGCTTACTGTAGAAAGAGACGGCAACCTACCGCTAAAAATCTTCAACTTAGTCAGTGATGAATCAAAAGAGACATGATCGCCCAAGCGTATATCAAGTAAGGCCCTTATGTGACTGACTGAAAAACGTCGGCATAAAACAAAGCTTAAAGATAAGCATTTATTGACTTTACATGAGAATTTATTTTACGACCGATATATGGTGATGTGGCCGTGATTATAAAATAAATGTAATCCCATTTATAGCAATTAATAATACTTCTTTGTTTGCCATGGAGAATCTAACTGTTAGTCGCATTCCCGCCTTCCATAGGATGAAATGGTTAAAAAAGAAATAGCAAGCAACTAACGGGTTTGAAAATGACAGGTGTTAGCCGAAAGTACCTAGATATGAAAACGTTTATTTACCAATACTAACCCTAATTCAAAAAGAAATATTTTTCTTCTTCTTCTATGTACCTTGTCCTTTCAGGACGTTGGCGATCATGGCTCTTCACATCTCCCTATCCCTGGTGGCTGTTAGCACGCCTTCTCCTGTTACACCATGCAAACCTCGTTCCATCAGCCACCTGATTAGGGCCGTCAAATATGTTATCTGTTGCTTTCCCCTGTCTCTTTTTCCTTCTATCTGGCCTGTTAGTATCAGGGTTTCCAAACCCTCCTACCTCATTGCATGTCCCATGAACTACAGCTGTCTCTTCCTGATGCTCAGTATTAATTTCCTTTTCGTTTCCATCCTTCCCAAGGCCTCATCATTGCTCACATGCTCGATCCATGATATTCGCAGCATCCATCTGTAGAACCAATTTCAGTTGCTTTACGTTTTTCCTACATCTTCGATGATATTGTCCAGCATTCACTGCTGCATTGAAGAACTGACATCACATAGAAATCCAGTACTCACTTCTTTGTTTCTAGCCAAATTGTCCTGTTTCTTAATACTTTACTCAACTTCTGGAATGCTTCCTTCGCGAAGCCAATTCGCCTTCGGATCTCTGTGTTGCACTTTCCGTCTTCTGTTATAACACTTCCAAGGTATTTAAATTATTGTACCTGCTTGATTCTAGTATCACCGACCTGTATTTGGCATATTGGGCTGCCGTTTTTACCGATGACCATGAATTCGTTTTTCTTGCAGTTTATTTCTAGTCCTTTCTTGTCACTCTCTTCACCTATCTTCTGTAGGAGGTCTTATAGTTTCCTTTCTGTGTCTGCTATCAGCACTGTATCATCTGCGTACCTTAGGTTGTTTAAATTGTGGCCTTCGATGACAAATCTTAGCATAACCTCTAGGGTCCTCAAAATATTCTCGCTGTACAAGCTGAACAGATCCGGTGAAAAGACACATCCTTGTCTTACGTCCCTTTCTATCTTTGTATATCTACTCAATTCATTACCTATCCGTATGCAAGCGGTTTGCTGCCAGTAAAGATTCTTGATTACTCTTAAGTCTTTCCTAAATATGACAAGGCTGCCGAACATCTCCATCAATTCTTTGTGGCGTATTTTGTCAAACGCCTTCGCATAATCAATAAAGCACAGGTATAAGTCCTTCATTTATATAGCTCTTTCAGAGAGCATCATAATCATAAATATGGCGTTCCTTGTTCCAGTGTCTTTGAGGAAACCGCACTGTTCTTGTCTTATCTCTGACCTGATTCTACTTCTCGCTCTATTCATCAGGATTCGGACGATTAGTTTTGTTATATGGCTCATTAATCTGATGGTTCTGTGGAGTTTGCACTCGTTTGATCCCGGCTTCTTAGGTAGCGCTATAAAATCAACTTGCTGAGGTCATCTGGTATTACACCACTATTATAAATTTCATTTATTATTTCTGTAATTTTTTCTATACCAAATTCTTCCAGGGCTATCAGCAGCACTATGACTATGAAGTCTGGTCCAGCTGCTTTGTTTCTATTCAGTTTGCCTATTGCAGATTCCACTTCAGATTTTAATATTTCCGGTTTGTCCTCATCTTTGAGTATTATCGGTTGCTCTCTCTTGTCGTGGAAAAGATCTTTTATATATTCTTCCCATCGTTAGAATATTTCCTCGTTCTCCAAAATGATTGTTCCATCCTTGGATATTATAAATCCTTTTGAAGAGCAGGTTTTTGTCTTGTCAGTTCTTTTATTTCTTTATGCATGTCTGCTTAATCATTCCTACTCAATCTCTCTACTACTGCACATTTGTCATTGAGCCATTCCTCTTTAGCCTGTCTGCATTTTTTTATCATTTCTTTGTGTAGTTCACTGGAATGCGTTCCATGTCTTGATACCATTTTCCACCTCCTTTGCATCATGTCCAGAATCTTGTCAGTCATCCACCGATTTTTTCTTCTGTGCCTAATTTCCTTTTGGGCAATGTTGTTTGCTGATGTCACTATTGCTTCCTTTAGCGAGTCCCATTTCCAGTGACCTTTTCCAATATGCTCTTCGTATTTGATTTTCAAGCTGTTAGTGTATTCTTTCTATAGGTTGAGGTCATTCACGAGCGTATTGTATTTTAGTTTTGGTGCTCCACTAGGCTTCTTCAATCTCCTGAATTTCACTTTTAGTTTGCAAATGACTGGGACGTGTTCGCTTCCACAGTAGGCGCCTGGATAGGCTTTGCTTTGAACCACTGCATTTCTGAATCTCCTGTTTGTGGTTATGTAGTCTATCTGGATTTTCGTGTGATTTCCTGGGCTCCTCAATGTCCATAGACGTCGTTGGTGTTCTTGAAACCGGGTGCTAGTTATTACCTGGTCATTTGATGTGCACCATTGCACCCATTTTTCTCCTCGTTCGATGCGTATTCCTAAACCAAAGTTGCCAGTGGCCATACCTCCTCTCTCCTTGCCTACTTTGGCATTCAAATCTCCCATGATGGTCCTGATTTCTTGGCTTTTATATTGAGCCTTGGCCTTCTCTATAGTGGAGTAAAAAGATTTCTTCCTCAGTGTTTTGCGTTGTTGGTGCATAGACGACTACAGTTGCTATGTTGAACGGTCTGTCTTTCAGTTTGACCAGGAGAACTCTTTCGGAGAACTGGCTGTATCCCAAAACACATTTCTTCATTTCTTTGTCCGCTGTTAAACCGACACCTTTTCGTTATTTTTGCCTCCTGCGTATATTATCCTATGGCTGTCACTGCTGAATTTCCATTGTATGGCCATCTGGTTTCGCATTGATATTCAGTTGTTTAGCGTCCTGACGTTCCATGTCCCTAAGGTAATCCTTTTTTTTTGTTGCGCACAGTCTCTGGATAACGGTCCAGAGACACCTGGGCGATGAACAGATTTTGGGAAAAATTGTCCCCTTCACACAGTTGTTGCTAACAGTCGCCGGATGACGGTCAGGTGATACCTGTTGCCCATGTCGGTCCTTACCGGGCGAGGAATGGCTCTCTTTGGAAGCAACCCCCTTCACGCCGTTAGGTTTGATATATTTATGTTGTACAGCCATGATTATGCGCTGGATAGATAGATAGAAAGTGGAGTGGTATCCTGTTGCCTTATCCACGGTGATTTATTGAGACACCACCTATAGTTAGCTGGCCGTTGACTCATCAAAAGTTCCTCCGCACTTGTAGTTTTAATTAAAACAAAAAAAAAACAACAAAAAACAACGGGTTGCTAACATCCCGTAAAAAAGGGTAGGTGGGAGGGTAGGAGAAATAAGAATATAAATAAGTATATAATTAGTATAAATTCAAATAAGTAGTCATGTAAATGAAAATATGTCAATTCCCCTAGTTACTCCTAACTAGCAAAAGAAAAAGCATTTCGTTTCCAGGTGACATAGGCATCTCATTTCCAGTAAACAGAAGATATTTTCTTTGATATTTCGTAGTTTTCAAAGATTCCTTCTATTTCTTTTGGATAATTCTGGCCAATGCATGTTTTGTCAATATGAAGTTGAACAGAACGTGGTCCAGGGTTGGGAGAGGAATTATAACGCTATTAAATATTTTACATTACAAAACTCACTTATAAATTAAACATTAATATATTTATAAACTTGAAAACAAAAATAATAAATAAATAAAATAAAATATTCTGAAAGGAAAATATTAAAAACAAAACATGAAAAACATTGAAACGAAGAATTTCTTTTTTTTTAGAAATATTTAAAAAAAATAAATAACAGATATGCGGAACTTTTGATGGTTTTTACTCAAACGTAAGTCAGTCTGTGTCAGGAGGCTTTACTATGACTACTTTACTTTCATTACCAAAGTTCCGATATATATATATATATATATATATATATATATATATATATATATATATATCGGATACAGCGAAACAGATCTGTCAGTGGATGACTATTTACGCTCTCACACCCTGAATGAGCACTCTAGAAGAATGGTAGACTACGAAAAACAGTAGCTACTCTGGCATCTACGCATCGTTCATTCAGTAATGAATTAGAGCATTCTCAGGCGTGTATAATGATAATATACACGCTAAAAAGTCTTCATCCTTCTACCGAGCGCTCGTAGCTCAGAGGTAGAATCGTCGACTGATGCCAATTCGGTCGGGTTTCAATCCTGAGTAAAAAGCAATCGGCTGTCTAACCGTACTTATGAGCTGTGATACAGCGAAACAGATCTATCTTCGGATGACTATATATATATATATTTGTGAGTGGAGACAGACAGACACTCAGACAAAAATAAAGATGGACAGAAAATTTCCTTTTTATTTATTTCTCTCTCATTTCATCATTTCTTTTACTTTCCCGGTTTTTTTTCTAAACTTTATCTTATTCTGTCGTCTTCATTTTAATTTCTTCTTCTTTATTTTTGTTGTTTTCTTCCTCCCATATTTTTTCATTTTTCTTTCTTTGGCCTTTTGCTTCTACTTCGTTTCCTCTTGATATTTTTATTTATTTGCCTTTAATCTTGACTTTCATTGGTTCAGTTCTCTTTCAGCCGATGCATTCCTTCAATTTTAATGCAGTTTTCTTTCATTCTTCTTTCAAGTTTCATTGACTTCTTTCATGATTCATTTCCACAGACACGTTATTTATTGTCCTTTTTCTTTCTTTTTCTCCGTTTTTCGTAAGATTCTTTCATTTATTTTTCTATTTCTTTTCTCTATGGTCATCGATTTTGCTTTCGTTGTTTATTTTCTTTCTTTCGTTTTAAGACATTCGTTCGTTTTGTGATCTTTGCTGGTAACATCTATCCATTCTGTTCATATCTATCTATCTATCTATCTATCTATCTATCTATCTATCTATCTATCTATCTATCTATCTATGTTTATTCATTATCTATCTATCTATCTATCTATCTATCTATCTATCTATCTATCTATGTTTATTCATTATCTATCTATCTATCTATCTATCTATCTATCTATCTATCTATCTATCTATCTATCGATCTATCTATGTTTAGACATTATCTATCTATCTATCTATCTATCTATCTATCTATCTATCTATCTATCTATCTATCTATCTATGTTTATTCTTATCTATCTATCTATCTATCTATCTATCTATCTTTATCTTATGTTTATACTATCTATCTATCTATCTATCTATCTATCTATCTATCTATCTATCTATGTCTAATCATTATCTATCTATCTATCTATCTATCTATGTTTAGACATTATCTATCTATCTATCTATCTATCTATCTATCTATCTATCTATCTATCTCTATCATATTCTAATCATTATCTATCTATCTATCTATCTATCTATCTATCTATCTATCTATCTATCTATCTATCTGTGTGTGTTACGGCTATGACATTTTGTAACCTTACGCTTCTGTGTCATAAATCAATGAACATTTGCTCAAAAGTAATTAAAAAGGCATTAATTTGTTTTACTTTTTGAACATTCGCTTTTATCATATACGCAAGAAGGATA
Organism: Ascarosepion bandense; assembly: GCA_037127315.1. NCBI lineage: Eukaryota > Metazoa > Mollusca > Cephalopoda > Sepiida > Sepiidae > Ascarosepion > Ascarosepion bandense. Next base: position 3,606,748 of record JBBBDQ010001918.1, on the reverse strand, counting down.
AAAAGGGAAAATATTTCAGAAGCACTGTTTCAATTTTCTAATAATATAGTTGGATAATACTTATGCATTCTTAACGCATTTTACTATTTCTAACTGTAGCATAACATAGAACTTTATAAATAAATAAAAACTGCAAACATACTGACGCTTTATTTTTCAATTTTCTAATGATGTATTTGAATAGTACTCATGCATTTTAACCTTTTTTTTTAATCATTTCACCCCAAGCAAGGCGGTACCGCCACTGATGCGCAGAGGACTACATAAGAGAGTAAAAGTTTTAGACAGAGGAGAGTGAAGACAAAGACGAATCAGCTACGGGAGGTGAAAGAGAAAGGGCAAGAGAAGGATGTGTACACAGGTGTAAAGACAGTTGCGAAGGTAAAAAGAAAGGAAAAGAACAATATATATGGGGTGATGTAGAAAGGGCTGGAGTTAAGTGGATAAGAGATGGGAATTATTTTTGCATTTAAATTCCTGGAGGTTGTAGCTGTCAGGAAAGCAAGTATACGAAAGGGAGTTCCACAGGCGGAAAGCGCGAGAAAAGAAGCTGTTGGAGTAGAATTGTCACCTGCATTTTGTTGGTCTATCTGTGGAAGGGTGGGACCTTCATGGCAATCTGGTTGCCCGAGTAAATTCTTGTGGAGGGGGCACCAGTAACATAAGTTCTTCTGAGACGATGAGAAAATGGCTGGAGTCGAGCTGCCAGGTCGGGACCAATCACAGAGATTCTCCTTTGGAGCCTGTCGAGAACACTAAGACGACCAGCAGGAGCGCTTGACTAGATATGACAACAGTATTCCATGCACGGTCGAATGAAACAACAGTAACATAACATACAATCATACAAATAAACAAAAATAAATTCTAAAGTTCTAGAAAGCTCCAGGAAATAACGCGATGAAGATGAAATTTTTAAAAAGTTCATTTTTTGAAACAAAAAGTGCAGCATCAAATACCATTTTTTATCTTCTTGATGACCATATTTCTCTTATTCTTTCCCCCGCCATCTTCTATATCCTGTCCTTCTTTCTCACGTAACGGCCTGCGCACTTTTCTCCCATATTTCTCTCATCCTTTCTCCGACACCCGCTGTATCTTATTCCTCTTTATTTTCTCTATCCTTTCATGTAACCCCTGTGCACCAGTGGCATTACTGCGTTGCTTGGGGTGAAACGATTATGAAAAAAGAAGCGTTTATCGAAAAGTATAAATAAATAAAATAAACAATAATGAAAATTATATAAAAATATTAAGTAAAAAGTAATTAACTGTAAAATAAATGCAGGAATATATATATATATATATATATATATATACGCTCTCACACCCTGATTGAGCACTCTGGAAGAACCGTAGACTTTGAAAAACAGTAGCTACTATGGCATGTACGAATCGCTCATTCAGTAATGAATTAGAGCAGTCTGGCTATTGGGCGTGTATAATGATAATATACACGCTAAAAGGTCTGCCTTCTTCTACCGAGCGCCCATAGCCCAGAGGTAGAATCACCGACTGACGCCAATTTGGTCGGGTTTCAATTCTGGGTTAAATGCAATCGGAGTCTACTGATGAGCTGTGATACAGCGAAACAGATCTGTCTGCGGATGACTATATATATATATATATATATATATATATATATGTCCAGACGGTGAGGATAATCCAACAAGATCAACTTAATATAAAATATTAAGTTTTATATCTATATAGAGAGCTCAACGGATGTTATCCAAAACAATATGATATTTATAAAGGAAAACTCAACGCGTCATTTCAATTGGTTATGAATTATAATTCATTTCTATGAGCTTAATTAGCTCATTTCATCTGACCTTACAATATTCCTTCCATTTGGTACAAAGGATTTTGCCGGATTAAGCATCTTTTTTAACTGAAGAGGTTAAAAATAAAATTAAAATTAAATAAAAAAATTAAAAATATAAATATGAAAAATGAAAAGAGAAAGAGGAAAAGAGAGTCAGGACTCAGACATTGGCGTCATATCTGTCTGGGATTGCCCAGGCCGTCGTGAAGAGATTGATCTGTCAAGGAATTTCTAATTCCCTGGATACTGGTGTTTGTGTGACCCCATAAAACTAACCCATCCATTTAAACGTGTTGAATATATATATATATATATATATATATATATATATATATATATATATATATATATATATTAAAAAATGATTAATTCAATTTCAATTTCAATTAAATAAATAGGGGAGAATGTAACTAAAAATATTTTTAGTTACATTCTCCCCTTTTTTTGCGAACCCAGACGATGTCAATTTTTTCTTTTCCTATTTATTTGATTTTATTCTATCTTTTTCTTTTTCTTTTTCCTTTTCTCTTTCTTTCCCTTTATTTTTTTTTTATTTTATTTTCTTTTATTATTTATTTTTTAATTTCTTTGCAATCTATTTAAAAAGGAAAAGTAGACTAATTTTTCTCCAGTTTCTGAAAGGTTTTTTTCTGTTGCTGAGGTGATGTGTCGTTCCCCGTGGGGATCTTCATATCGAAATGGCCATTCAACATCTTTGAATTAATCCTTTTTTAATATATATTTGCTCTGTAATATTTTATTACATGGAGCTCTCTTCCTGTATCATTTTTTAATATTAAAATAAACTTTTAATATTAATTAGGATCGGGTTTTTTTGAATTTACCTTCCTGCTTTTTTCCTTTGGATTGAAGTATCTGAATTAAAATATATATATATATATATATATTCTTCATTACTCAACGGCATAATTATTGCAACAAAATAGTATAATAAGGCACTGTTAAAGAGTAAAAACGCGGCAAAAGCTTTCATAACTGGTAGTAAATTTTAATAACTGGTAGTAAAGAGAACGAACTGAGCCGCCGCTGCCTCGCTATTGTCTGTCGCTCCATGAGCGTGTCAAGAGTGAAATATATATGCTAGCAAAGTTTTATGCCAACACAAGATAAAATCATCTTTGATGATGGATGTTTTTATGTTACCGTACATGTAACTTCTCTGAAGATGACACAAGTGAACCGAAAGCTTAGAACAACATAATAAAAAAATATCCAAATGTTGGAAAATTTTTGTCTTTATTTTCACCTGATATTAAAGCCAAAATACGATGTATAGGGCGGCTCATGTTTAAACGTAATAGATATTCATTGTCTGTTATATTTAACAATGTATGTTTAGAAAATTATCTGCTGCCTCGATACACTATATATATATATATATATATATATATAGTCATCCGCAGACATATCTTTTTCGCTGTATCACAGCTCATCATTATGGTCAGACATTCTATTGCTTTTTACCCGGGATTGAAATCTGATGAATTGGCGTCAGTCGGCGATTCTACCTCTGGCCTATGAGCGCTCGGTAGAAGGAGGCAGACTTTTAGCGTATGATGCATCATACGCCAGTAGTTAGAGTGCTCTAATTCATTACTGAATGGGCGATATATATATATATATATATATATATATATATCGGTATATATTACATTTTGTGAGGATTATTATTATTATTATTATTATTATTATTATTATTATTATTATTATTGTCTTTGATTTATGTTGTATACACATTTCTTTCCGGGGCCCAACCAGAAACCTAAATTCATAATGGCATCATGACGTTTTTTACTGAGCATTTTTTTAAGAAAAAATTAAATAAGTAAATTAAATCATACACATTTTACATATAAAAAGCACTTCGTAATGTTTGACCTGTATTTGTGAGTATATATATTTTAAATTCGTTAAGACATGGGCTATCAGGAATCCCTTCCATGAGTCTATCGAACCCTTTTACGATTAACCTGAGGGATCGAACTACAACTAAAACTGTTGTTATATATTTTAGATTTCCATGTATGAGGATGGCCGAGCGGTCTAAGGCGCCAGCCTCACGGTGTTAGTTCTACCTTATCAGGCCGTATAATGTTCTGTTCCACGAATGTGGGCGTGAGTTCGAATCTCACTCCTGACAATCTATTTAATTTTGGATGTGCCTTGTGCTGCAGCGGCTATCGGCTGAGAATGAGAAATCGGGAAACCGAGTTCGAATTCTTGTTGAATTCTCTGCATTCACTTACGCGCGAATACTCTTGGGAAAGGTATTAATCCGTCTCTTCCCTCCAGTTATGGGTTAAATAACAGAACAGATTGGGTGGAAACCGGTCTAACGCAGAAAGTAATGGCAACCTACTGCGGGATAATCATGTCTTTTCGAAGCATTATCACGTATGGAACTTAACTGACTGACTTAATATAATAGTTAGAAACATGATTAAGGCTTCTACTGGGCATAAAGTGGGGGATCGGCTTTCTATTGTCATGAAGTAATAAACTCTATAGCCTTGGCTGGCAAACAGTTTACCACAGAAAGCAATGGCAACCTACTGCGGGATAATCTTCTGCCCAGTCAGTCATGTCTCTTTCGAGACATGATCGCCCAAGCGTGTATTACGTATTTTATTTCTGTACTTTTTGGAAGATCTTCAAAGATACATTACACTCTGCAGGGAAAGACATTTCAACAAGAAGAGACATTATAATTATTATTATTATCATTTATTATCATTATTATAAACTTTTAGACATTTTTAAACAATGATTAATTTTATTTCAATGAACCTAACCTTTCTCCAGTCTTCATATTCTCATTAACAAATCTGTTTCTAAAAGTAATTTTGCCATTGCGATCGAAGTTTACACGCGTTCTCTAGTTTCTAACCCCAGTCGCAATGTGTCCCCTACTTCGTAGCTGTAGTTAAACAGCTTTTAAAATTTAACGGCTATTCCTTTCTTGGCTTTGTCCCCAATCCAGTGGGCTTATATTAACAGAGAATAATTAAAACATCCATCATCGTTACCAGTTGAGCAAGAGAATACCACTTGTAACTGGACAGTTGGTGACGTACAGCGTCTCAGACCAGTGTGACCAGAGGCTGACCAATATATGCCGTAATATTAAGCTCTGTTGAATCACCCTTGATCGAAGGTCCGCGGTGACCTCATTAGTGGACACATCGCATTTCCACGCAGCTAAATTGAATCACATGTTTACACCTTAGTGCAAGTTCGGATGGACAATGAGATATTAAGCCAATAACCAGCCGGAGGTTGGACAGTTTGGATTGCATGATAAGCGAGAATTAAGTGACTTGGATTGTCCACTCTGTTTAGTAGATTGGTGTACGCTGCTTAGTAAATTGTAGTTAGGTAATGAGGTTAGGGAATTTGACTTGAATTGGGTTTGTTTAACAATCAATATATGAATAATAAGTACTACGGTCCGCAAACACATGTTGACATTCACTCATGAGCGACTGCCTGTTGTCTAGCTCAGGTTACGTGTATTTTAAAACAAGCTATGTCTGGATGGATATAGTTTGATACAGGTGTCGTTATTTTACGGGAGAAAACTAAGCATGCCACAAGGCCACGTAAATAGTGAAGGTAGTGATAAACAAAGTACTTCTGTGGAATGTTCAAATATGATCAATATTTACCTATAAAATCGAGTATGTACACCTTAAATGTTTACGTATAGACTCATGAACAAATACAACTAATGTTTAAAAATAGATTTAAGTATAAACACGGCCGAAGTTTGCTTATAGCCTCAAGTATAAACACATTTAAAGTTTATAGATAGAATAAAGTAGACACATTATCAATGTTTATGCATAGATTCAAGTATATCAGTCCATTAAGTGCCATATGTGATACACGCTTGGGCGATCATGTCTCGAAAGAGACATGACTGACTGGGCAGAAGATTATCCCGCAGTAGGTTGCCATTGCTTTCTGCGGTAGACTGGTTGCCGACCAAGAGCTATAGAACCCAATCTGTCCTATTATTTGACTCATAGCTAGAGGGAGAAGCGCTGTATTATATTATTACGTAGTAATTAGTGGGGGATCAGTTTATTACTTCATGACAATAGAAATCCGATCCCCCACTTTATGACCAGTATAAGCTTTAGTCATGATTCCAACTATGATTCAGTGAGTCAGTTAAGTGCCATATGTGATACACGCTTGGGCGATCATGTCTCGAAAGAGACATGACTGACTGGGCAGAAGATTATCCCGCAGTAGGTTGCCATTGATTTCTGCGTTAGACTGGTTGCCATCCAAGGCTACAGAACCTAATCTATCCTGTTATTTAACCCATAACTGGAGGGAAGAGATGGATTAATACCTTTGCAAAAGGTATTTGCACATAAGTGAATGCAAATATGGAATTCAAGGCGGGGACCTCGATTTGCCGTTCCGAGGCGATATCCACTGCACCACAACGCACATACATGACCATAATTTATATAAAGACTCAAGTATAAATAAAACCAAAGTTTATATATAGACGCAAGTAAAAACATAAAGAAAATATACATATGAACGCAAGTATAATCTCCACCAAGGTTCACATATAGATTTCACTATAAACAGGATGTTGAGTTTGCATACAGACACAAATATAATCTCAAGGTTTACATATAGTTTCAAATATATTTATAAAAATTAAAGACAATGTAGATCCGATGATATTCCACCGATGAACACCGGCATTTTAAAAAAAGATCGAGAAGAGTAGCCATTCAAGATCCTTTTCAAAAGACTGGAGATGATACCACCAGTTCTCAACTCCGTATTTATGCTGGTGATACAACACGTCTGATCGGTTTGATAAACTCAATTTGGTCGCTGATCTAAATAATAACGTACAATTTGTTGTTAAATGGGACAAGGAGTGGCCTGTTAATCTTAACGTATCGGAAACGAAACTGCTCTCGCTTAATCGTCTGAAACAACTTTTTTTAACCTACCTTCAGTATGGCTGATGCTAAACTCCAGGAGAGTGACTCATTACTCCTGCTCGGAGTAACGTTTTCAGCTAATATGATTTGGATGAAATATTGCGAAGACTGTCGCTAAGATTTTTCCGCCAGAATTTATTTTATTTATTTATAAAATAGACTGAACTATCTCCCGGTTCACACTCCTCCCACGTCTATTGAACAGGTGAAGAGGCTCATCCCTTGTTCCCTGTTTAGGGTGTGGTTTCCGGCTTTCTCTTTTCCATTCTTTTCACTTTCTTTTTTGTTTATTTTTTTAATTGAAACAGATAGACTGAACTATCGCCCGGTTCACACTCCACCCACGTCTATTGAACAGATGTAGAGGCTCATCCCTTCTTCCCTGTTTAGAATGTGGTTCCGGCTTTCTCTTTTCCAATCTATTCACTCTTACGCAGCCCCCTGCACACCAGTGGCCTTACCGCCTTGCTTGGGGTGATGTGATTAAAAAAAATAAATAAATAAGTCACCATTCGCCTTTGCTTTAAATATTTCTACCATATCTAGTCTTGCGCTCTTGCTATATATTTAGAGAGTCTTGATAAAATTCAAAGAAGAATCTGCAATAATATTGGTCCTGACCTGGCATCTCGACTTTAGTCCCTTTTTCACCATCATAGTGTAACTTCCCTGTACATTTTCTATAAATACTCCCATGATGCTAATAACTTTCAGGACAGTGACCCATTTACATTTTCTCAGGCTAACATTTTCAGATGACATGAGGTGGATGAAGTATACTGAATCAACTGCTCTCTTCAGTTATGAATGCTGGCTACACAATCTTCTCGCCAGAATCTATCTGCTATTCACTCTTGCTGCCACATCTGGATTGGTACGCTGCTACCTCTTTAGAGACTCTTGATAAAATTCAAATAAGAATATGCAATGACAGTGGTTCTCGGCTTCAGTCAGTTTCCGACCAACGTAACGCAGCTTCCTTGTGTCTTTTCTATAAATACTTTCATGGTATCAGATCGGTGCAAATGTTTTTGCCGGTTTGCAAAAGGAGCATTTTACATCATTGTAATTTATTTTATGCATATTGTTATTACTTAAACATATCACCATGATTAATTTATAACTTTTTCTTTCAGATTATTAAAGCATCATTCATATTTTTCTGCAATATTCTCACCCATGTTCTTGCCATCTAAAGAACGCATTAGGCATGCTCTACTCTATGAGTTTCAAAGACGTTCCAATGCAAATGCAACGTGTTTCTTGTTGCGAATCTCTGCTTTCACGACCCCTTCAGGCACCATTTTTGGGTTGTCACAGGTGATGAGAAGTGGATTCTCTACCATAACGTTAAAAGTCGGCGATTGTGGATAAATCGAGGAGAAAGACCAGTTCATCAACCGAGAACAGGATTCCATCCCAAAAAGACCATGTTGAGCGTATGGTGGGTTATTGAAGGGATCATCCATTAAGAACTTTTAGACAACAATCAAACCATTACTGCTAGTCTCTATTATGATCAACTTCGTCGTTTGAAAACTGCTTTGACTCGAAAACGGCCTTTTTTTAGTCAACAGAAAGGGAGTCATCTTCCATCATGATAATGCTCGTCCTCACACAGCCCTACTGACCAAAGATCTAGGAAATTTTGGTTGGGAAATCTGGCCCCATCCTGCATATTCTCCTGACTTAGCTCCCTCGGATTATCACTTAATTCGAAGATTACAAAACCATTTAGATGGCCTTAGGTTAACACCACGAGAGGAGATTGAACATGAGTTAAATTCATATTTCACATCAAAACGTAAAAAAATTTACAAGCAAGACATTTATAAGCTCGTTGACAGATGAAATAAAATTATAGAGAGCAAAGGTCGTTATTGTTACGAATAAAGATTTTCAAAAACACACAGTTTTTCATTTTCAATATGAAATTTTTAATCGGTAAAAAATTTGCACCGACTTGATAATTGTTCAATTGACTTTTTTCTATGGTATCTAGATTTATGCGTTTTAACGCAATGCTAGATTAGCAGGAAGGTTTTATAATTTTGCTATTGAAATGATTAGGCGTAAGTTCTATGCTGGAAGTTTCTTCAATTGCAGTTATCGCTTCTGAAACTCTCTTTAGGCTTCCTGCTTCCCATTCAACATTGGTCCTGGGCATGACGGTAAACTGCATCGGGCAGCAAGGCCTCTGATTGGGAGGTTGTGAGGAGCATGGAACCACCTCTTAATTGCTGTTGTTCCCAGGTCCACCCTGACCCGGATTGGTAGCACCTGTTAGATTTCCAGCAAATAGTTAACTCTCAAATTGAGGTCAAATCACCATGGAAGTATAAAAATACACTTTTATAGAAATATTCTTTTTAAGCATTTCACCACAAACAAGGCATTCCACTGCCACTATAGCGCAGGGGGTTATATATGGGAAGGTTCTGAGAGAGCGATTGGATATAGGAAATGGACAGAAGGAGGGTGATAGACGAGTAAGCAGGTACATAGAAATAGTGTTTGAGAGAATGGGTGCGATTTAGTGACTTAGGAGGTGTCTATTGACCTTACATTTAAACTCCTGGAGATTGTAGCTGTCGGGGAAGCAAGTCCGTAAAAGAGAATTCCATAGGCAGGAAGTGCGAGAAAAGAAGCTATTGGAGTAGAAATTGCGGTTACATGTTATCGGTTTCACTGTAAAAGGGTGGGACGTAGTTTCTAATCTAGTATCTCGTGCAAATTCGTACCTAGGGGGCACAAGAAAACAAACCCCACCTTTTTGGCATTGAATAACACACAGAGGTTGATATGCCGTTAAACAAAACTCAAACTCAAAAAGAAAACGAACACCACCTTTTTGGCATTGAATAACACACAGAGGTTGATATGCCGTTAAACAAAACTCAAACTCAAAAAGAAAACAAACCCCACCTTTTTGGCATTGAATAACACACAGAGGTTGATATGCCGTTAAACAAAACTCAAACTCAAAAAGAAAACGAACCCCACCTTTTTGGCATTGAATAACCCACAGAGGTTGCTATGCCGTTAAACAAAACTCAAACTCAAAAAGAAAACGAACCCCACCTTTTTGGCATTGAATAACACACAGAGGTTGATATGCCGTTAAACAAAACTCAAACTCAAAAAGAAAACGAACCCCACCTTTTTGGCATTGAATAACACACAGAGGTTGATATGCCGTTAAACAAAACTCAAACTCAAAAAGAAAACAAACCCCACCTTTTTGGCATTGAATAACACACAGAGGTTGATATGCCGTTAAACAAAACTCAAACTCAAAAAGAAAACGAACCCCACCTTTTTGGCATTGAATAACCCACAGAGGTTGCTATGCCGTTAAACAAAACTCAAACTCAAAAAGAAAACAAACCCCACCTTTTTGGCATTGAATAACACACAGAGGTTGATATGCCGTTAAACAAAACTCAAACTCAAAAAGAAAACGAACCCCACCTTTTTGGCATTGAATAACACACAGAGGTTGATATGCCGTTAAACAAAACTCAAACTCAAAAAGAAAACGAACCCCACCTTTTTGGCATTGAATAACACACAGAGGTTGATATGCCGTTAAACAAAACTCAAACTCAAAACGAAAACAAACACCACCTTTTTGGCATTGAATAACACACAGAGGTTGATATGCCGTTAAACAAAACTCAAACTCAAAAAGAAAACGAACCCCACCTTTTTGGCATTGAATAACACACAGAGGTTGATATGCCGTTAAACAAAACTCAAACTCAAAACGAAAACAAACCCCACCTTTTTGGCATTGAATAACACACAGAAGTTGATATGCCGTTAAACAAAACTCAAACTCAAAAAGAAAACAAACCCCACCATTTTGGGATTGAATAACCCACAGAGGTTGATATGCCGTTAAACAAAACTCAAACTCAAAAAGAAAACGAACCCCACCTTTTTGGCATTGAATAACACACAGAGGTTGATATGCCGTTAAACAAATCTCAAACTCAAAAAGAAAACGAACCCGACCTTTTTGGCATTGAATAACCCACAGAGGTTGATATGCCGTTAAACAAAACTCAAACTCAAAAAGAAAACGAACCCCACCTTTTTGGCATTGAATAACACACAGAGGTTGATATGCCGTTGAACAAAACTCAAACTCAAAAAGAAAACGAACCCCACCTTTTTGGCATCGAATAACACAAGAGGTTGATATGCCGTTAAACAAAACTCAAACTCAAAAAGAAAACGAACCCCACCTTTTTGGCATTGAATACCCCACAGAGGTTGATATGCCGTTAAACAAAACTCAAACTCAAAAAGAAAACGAACCCCACCTTTTTGGCATTGAATAACACACAGAGGTTGATATGCCGTTAAACAAAACTCAAACTCAAAAAGAAAACGAACCCCACCTTTTTGGCATTGAATAACACACAGAGGTTGATATGCCGTTAAACAAAACTCAAACTCAAAAAGAAAACGAACCCCACCTTTTTGGCATTGAATAACACACAGAGGTTGATATGTCGTTAAACAAAACTCAAACTCAAAAAGAAAACGAACCCCACCTTTTTGGCATTGAATAACACACAGAGGTTGATATGCCGTTAAACAAAACTCAAACTCAAAAAGAAAACGAACCCCACCTTTTTGGCATTGAATAACACACAGAGGTTGATATGCCGTTAAACAAAACTCAAACTCAAAAAGAAAACGAACCCCACCATTTTGGCATTGAATAAACCACAGAGGTTGATATGCCGTTTAACAAAACTCAAACTCAAAAAGAAAACGAACCCCACCTTTTTGGCATTGAATAACCCACAGAGGTTGCTATGCCGTTAAACAAAACTCAAATTCAAAAAGAAAACAAACCCCACCATTTTGGCATTGAATACCCCACAGAGGTTGCTATGCCGTTAAACAAAACTCAAACTCAAAAAGAAAACGAACCCCACCTTTTTGGCATTTAATAACACACAGAAGTTGATATGCCGTTAAACAAAACTCAAACTCAAAAAGAAAACGAACCCCACCTTTTTGGCATTGAATAACACACAGAGGTTGATATGCCGTTAAACAAAACTCAAACTCAAAAAGAAAACGAACCCCACCTTTTTGGCATTGAATAACACACAGAGGTTGATATGCCGTTAAACAAAACTCAAACTCAAAAAGAAAACGAACCCCACATTTTTGGCATTGAATAACACACAGAGGTTGATATGCCGTTAAACAAAACTCAAACTCAAAAAGAAAACGAACCCCACCTTTTTGGCATTGAATAACACACAGAGGTTGATATGCCGTTAAACAAAACTCAAACTCAAAAAGAAAACGAACCCCACCATTTTGGCATTGAATAAACCACAGAGGTTGATATGCCGTTAAACAAAACTCAAACTCAAAAAGAAAACGAACCCCACCTTTTTGGCATTGAATAACCCACAGAGGTTGCTATGCCGTTAAACAAAACTCAAACTCAAAAAGAAAACAAACCCCACCATTTTGGCATTGAATACCCCACAGAGGTTGCTATGCCGTTAAACAAAACTCAAACTCAAAAAGAAAACGAACCCCACCTTTTTGGCATTGAATAACACACAGAGGTTGATATGCCGTTAAACAAAATTCAAACTCAAAAAAAAAACGAACCCCACCTTTTTGGCATTGAATAACACACAGAGGTTGATATGCCGTTAAACAAAACTCAAACTCAAAAAGATAACGAACCCCACCTTTTTGGCATTGAATAACACACAGAAGTTGATATGCCGTTAAACAAAACTCAAACTCAAAAATAAAACAAACCCCACCATTTTGGCATTGAATAACCCACAGAGGTTGATATGCCGTTAAACAAAACTCAAACTCAAAAGAAAACGAACCCCACCTTTTTGGCATTGAATAACACACAGAGGTTGATATGCCGTTAAACAAAACTCAAACTCAAAACGAAAACAAACCCCACCTTTTTGGCATTGAATAACACACAGAAGTTGATATGCCGTTAAACAAAACTCAAACTCAAAAAGAAAACAAACCCCACCATTTTGGCATTGAATAACCCACAGAGGTTGATATGCCGTTAAACAAAACTCAAACTCAAAAAGAAAACGAACCCCACCTTTTTGGCATTGAATAACACACAGAGGTTGATATGCCGTTAAACAAATCTCAAACTCAAAAAGAAAACGAACCCGACCTTTTTGGCATTGAATAACCCACAGAGGTTGATATGCCGTTAAACAAAACTCAAACTCAAAAAGAAAACGAACCCCACCTTTTTGGCATTGAATAACACACAGAGGTTGATATGCCGTTGAACAAAACTCAAACTCGAAAAGAAAACGAACCCCACCTTTTTGGCATCGAATAACACAGAGGTTGATATGCTGTTAAACAAAACTCAAACTCAAAAAGAAAACGAACCCCACCTTTTTTGGCATTGAATACCCCACAGAGGTTGATATGCCGTTAAACAAACTCCGCCCACCTTTTGGCATTGAATAACACACAGAGGTTGATATGCCGTTAAACAAAACTCAAACTCAAAAAGAAAACGAACCCCAATTTTTGGCATTGAATACACAGAGGTTGATATGCCGTTAAACAAACTCAAACTCCAAAAAGAAAACGAACCCCACCTTTTTTGGCATTGAATAAATACACACAGAGGTTGATATGTCGTTAAACAAAAACTCAAACTCAAAAAGAAAACGAACTCCCAATCTTTTGCATTGAATAACACACAGAGGTTGATATGCTGCTAAACAAAACTCAAAACTCAAAAAGAAAACGAACCCCACCTTTTTTTGGCATTGAATAACACACAGAGGTTGATATGCCGTTAAACAAAACTCAAACTCAAAAAGAAAACGAACCCCACCATTTTGGCATTGAATAAACCACAGAGGTTGATATGCTGCTTTAACAAAACTCAAACTCAAAAAGAAAACGAACTCCCACCTTTAAGTATTGAATAACCCACAGAGGTTGCTATGCCGTTAAAAAACAAAACTCAAATTCAAAAGAAAACAAACCCCAACATTTTGGCATTGAATACCCCACAGAGGTTGCTATGCCGTTAAACAAAACTCAAACTCAAAAAGAAAATGAACCCCACCTTTTTGGCATTTAATAACACAAGGAAGTTGATATGCCGTTAAACAAAACTCAACTCAAAAAAGAAAACGAACCCCACCTTTTTGGCATTAACAACACACAGAGGTTGATATGCTGCTAAACAAAAACTCAAACTCAAAAAGAAAACGAACCCACCTTTTTGGCATTGAATAACACACAGAGGTTGATATGCCGTTAAACAAAACTCAAACTCAAAAAGAAAACGAACCCCACATTTTTGGCATTGAACAACACACAGAGGTTGATATGCCGTTAAACAAAACTCAAACTCAAAAAGAAAAACGAACCCCACCTTTTTGGCATTGAATAACACACAGAGGTTGATATGCCGTTAAACAAAACTCAAACCCAAAAGAAAACGAACCCCACCATTTTGGCATTGAAAAGAACCTAGTGAGAAAGTTGATATGCCGTTAAAAACAAAACCCAAACTCAAAAGAAAACGAACCCCACCTTTTTGGCATTGAATGCACAGAGGTTGCTATGCCGTTAAACAAAACTCAAACTCAAAAGAAAACAAACTCCACCATTTTGGCATTGTCGCCCCACAGAGGTTGTTATGCTGTTAAACAAAACTCAAACCCAAAAAGAAAACGAACCCCCACCTTTTTTGGCATTGAATAAATACACAGAGGTTGATATGCCGTTAAACAAAACTCAAACTCAAAAAAAAACGAACCCCAATTTTTTGGTATTGAATAACACACAGTTGATACGTTAAACAAAACTCAAACTCAAAAGATAATGAACCCCACCTTTTGGCATTGAATAACACACAGAAGTTGATATGCCGTTAAACAAAACTCAAACTCAAAAAATAAACAAACCTCACCATTTTGGCATTGAATAACCCACAGAGGTTGATATGCCGTTAAACAAAACTCAAACTCAAAGAAAACGAACCCCATCTTTTTGGCATTGAATACCACAGAGGTTGATATGCCGTTAAACAAAAACTCAAAACTCAAAAAGAAAACGAACCCCACGTTTTTGGCATTGAATAACACACAGAGGTTGATATACGTTAGCAAAATTCAAACTCAAAAAAGAAACAAACCCCATCATTTTGGCATTGAATAACCCACAGAGGTTGATATGCCGTTAAACAAAACTCAAACTCCAAAAGAAACGCGAACCCACCTTTTGGCATTGAATACCACACAGAGGTTGATATGCCGTTAAACAAAAACTCAAACTCAAAAAGAAAACAAACCCCACCATTTTGGCATTGAATAAATCTACGAGGTTGATATGCTGTTAAACAAAACTCAAACTCAAAAAAGAAAACGAACCCCACCTTTTTGCATGAAGACACACACAGAGGTTGATATGCCGTTAAACAAAACTCAAACTCAAAAAGAAAAACAAACCCCACCATTTTGGCATTGAATAACCTACAGAGGTTGATATGCCAAACAAACTCAAAACTCAAAAAGAAAACGAACCCCACCTTTTTGGCATTTCGAATAACACACAGAGGTTGATATGTCGTTAAACAAAACTAAACTCAAAAAGAAAACGAATCCCAATCTTTTGGCACTGAATAACACACAGAGGTTGATATGCCGTTAAACAAAACTCAAACTCAAAAAGAAAACGAACCCTCCTTTTGGTATCATTGAATAACCCACGGAGGTTGATATGCTGTTAAACAAAACTCAAACTCAAAAAGAAAACAAACCCCCACCATTTTCGCGGCATTGAATAACCCAGAAAGAGGTTGGATATGCCGTTAAACAAAACTCAAACTCAAAAAAGAAAAACAAACCTTCACCATTTTTGGCATTGGAATAACCTACAGAGGTTGATATGCCGTTAAACAAAACTCAACTCAAAAAGAAAAACGAATCCCACCTTTTTTGGCATTGAATAACACACAGAGGTTGATATGCCGTTAAACAAAACTCAAACTCAAAAAAGAAACGAACCCCACCCTTTTGGCATTGAATAACCCACAGAGGTTGATATGCCGTTAAACAAAACTAAAACTCAAAAAGAAAACAAACCCCACCATTTTCGCATTGAATAACCCAGAGGAGGTTGATATGCCGTTAAACAAAACTCAAACTCAAAAAGAAAAACAAACTCACCATTTTGGCATTGAATAACCCACAGAGGTTGATATGCTGTTAAACAAAACTCAAACTCAAAAAAGAAAACGAACCCCAATTCCTTTTGGCATCGAATAACACACAGAGGTTGATATGCCGTTAAACAAAGCTCAAACTCAAAAAGAAAACGAACCCTGTATTTTTGGCATTGAATAACACACAGAGGTTGATATGCTGTTAAACAAAACTCAAACTCAAAAAGAAAACGAACCCCACCTTTTGGCGTTAAATAACACACAGAGGTTGATATGGCGTTAAACAAAACTCAAACTCAAAAAGAAAACAAACTCCCACCATTTCGGCATTGAATAACCCACAGAGGTTGATATGCCGTTAAACAAAACTCAAACTCAAAAAGAAAACGAACCCCACCTTTTTGGCGTTAAATAACACACAGAGGTTGATATGCCGTTAAACAAAACTCAAACTCGAAAAGAAAACGAACCCCACCTTTTTGGCATTGAATAACCCACAGAGGTTGCTATGCCGTTAAACAAAACTCAAAATCGAAAAGAAAACAAACCCCACCATTTTGGCATTGAATACCCCACAGAGGTTGCTATGCCGTTAAACAAAACTCAAAACTCAAAAGAAAACGATCCCCACCTTTTTGGCATTGAATAACACACAGAGGTTGATATGCCGTTAAACAAAACTCAAACTCAAAAAGATAACGAACCCCACATTTTTGGCATTGAATAACACACAGAAGTTGATATGCCGTTAAAACAAAACTCAAACTCAAAAAAGAAAAAACAAACCCCACCATTTTGGCATTGAATAACCCACAGAGGTTGATATGCCGTTAAACAAAACTCAAACTCAAAAGAAAACGAACCCCACCTTTTTGGCATTGAATAACACACAGAGGTTGATATGCCGTTAAACAAAACTCAAACTCAAAAAGAAACGAACCCCACGTTTTTGGCATTGAATAACACACAGAGGTTGATATGCCGTTAAAAACAAACTCCAACTCAAAAAGAAAACAAACCCCATCATTTTGGCATTGAATAACCCACAGAGGTTGATATGCCGTTAAACAAAAACTCAAACTCAAAAAGAAAAAACGAACCCCACCTTTTTGGCATTGAATAACACACAGAGGTTGATATGCCGTTAAACAAAACTCAAACTCAAAAAGAAAACAAACCCCACCATTTTGGCATTGAATAACCCACAGAGGTTGATATGTCGTTAAACAAAACTCAAACTCAAAAAGAAAACGAACCCCAATTCTTTGGCATTGAATAACACACAGAGGTTGATATGCCGTTAAACAAAACTCAAACTCAAAAAGAAAACAAACCCCACCATTTTGGCATTGAATAACCCACAGAGGTTGATATGCCGTTAAACAAAACTCAAAACTCAAAAAGAAACGAACCCCACCTTTTTGGCATTGAATAACACACAGAGGTTGATATGCTGTTAAACAAAACTCAAACTCAAAAAGAAAACGAATCCCACCTTTTTGGCATTGAATAACACACAGAGGTTGATATGCCGTTAAACAAAACTCAAACTCAAAAAGAAAAAAAACGAACCCCTCCTTTTTGGCATTGAATAACCCACAGAGGTTGATATGCCGTTAAACAAAACTCAAACTCAAAAAAGAAACAAACCCCACCATTTTCGCATTGAATAACCCAGAGAGGTTGATATGCCGTTAAACAAAACTCAAACTCAAAAAGAAAACAAACTCCTACCCATTTTGGCATTGAATAACCCACAGAGGTTGATATGCCGTTAAACAAAACTCAAACTCCAAAAGAAAACGAACCCGACCTTTTTGGCATTGAAATAACACAGAGGTTGGATATGCCGTTAAACAAAAACTCAAACTCAAAAAAGAAAACGAACCCCACCTTTTTGGCGTTAAATAACACACTGAGGTTGATATGCCGTTAAACAAAACTCAAACTCGAAAAGAAAACGAACCCCACCTTTTTGGCATTGAATAACCCACAGAGGTTGCTATGCCGTTAAACAAAAACTCAAACTCAAAAAGAAAACAAACCCACCATTTTGGCATTGAATACACCAAGAGAGGTTGCTATGCTGTTAAACAACAAAAACCAACCCAAAAAGAAAACGAACCCCACCTTTTGGCATTGAATAACACAGAGGTTGATATGCTGTTAAACAAAACTCAAACTCAAAAAGATAACGAACCCCACATTTTTGGCATTGAATAACACACAGAAGTTGATATGCCGTTAAAAACAAAACTCAAACTCAAAAAGAAAACAAAAACTCCACCATTTTGGCATTGAATAACCCACATGAGGTTGATATGCCGTTAAACAAACTCAAACTCAAAAGAAAACGAACCCCACCTTTTTGGCATTGAATAACACAGAGGTTGATATGCTGTTAAACAAAACTCAAACTCAAAAAGAAAAACGAACCCCACGTTTTTGGCATTGAATAAAACACACAGAGGTTGATATGCCGTTAAACAAAAACTCAAACTCAAAAAGAAAACAAACTCCATCATTTTGGCATTGAATAACTCCACAGAGGTTGATATGCCGTTAAACAAAACTCAAACTCAAAAAGAAAACGAACCCCACCCTTTTGGCATTGAATAACACATGCAGAGGTTGATATGAAAAGCCGTTAAACAAAACTCAAACTCAAAAAGAAAACAAACCCCACCATTTTGGCATTGAATAACCCATGCGAGGTTGATATGCCGTTAAACAAAACTCAAAACCAAAAAAAAAACGAACCCCACCTTTTTGGCATTAACAACACACAGAGGTTGATATGCCGTTAAACAAAACTCAAACTCAAAAAAGAAAACAAACTCCCCACTATTTTGGCATTGAATAACCCACAGAGGTTGATATGCCGTTAAACAAACTCAAACTCAAAAAGAAAACGAACCCCACCTTTTTGGCATTGAATAACACACAGAGGTTGATATGCCGTTAAACAAAACTCAAACTCAAAAAAGAAAACGAATCCACCTTTTTGGCATTGAATAACACACAGAGGTTGACATGTCGTTAAACAAAACCAAACTCAAAAAGAAACGAACCCCCCTCCTTTTTGGCATTGAATAACCCGGCAGAGGTTGATATGCCGTTAAACAAAACTCAAACTCAAAAAGAAAACAAACCCCACCATTTTCGCATTGAATAACCCAGAGAGGTTGATATGCCGTTAAACAAAACTCAAACTCAAAAAGAAAAATGAACTCCCACCATTTTGGCATTGAATAACCCACAGAGGTTGATATGCCGTTAAACAAAACTCAAACTCAAAAAGAAAACGAACCCGACCTTTTTGGCATTGAATAACACACAGAGGTTGATATGCCGTTAAACAAAACTCAAACTCAAAAAGAAAACGAAATCCCCACCTTTTTGGCGTTAAATAACACACCGAGGTTGATATGCCGTTAAACAAAACTCAAAAAACTCGAAAAGAAACGAACCCCCACCTTTTTGGCATTGAAACAACCTACAGAGGTTGCTATGCCGTTAAAAACAAAACTCAAACTCAAAAAGAAAACAAACCCCACCATTTTGGCATTGAATACACCACAGAGGTTGCTATGCCGTTAAACAAAAACTCAAATCAAAAGAAAACAACCCCACCTTTTTGGCATTGAATAACACACAGAGGTTGATATGCCGTTAAACAAAACTCAAACTCAAAAAGATAACGAACCCCACATTTTTGGCATTGAATAACACACAGAAGTTGATATGCCGTTAAACAAAAACTCAAAACTCAAAAAAGAAAACAAACCCCACCATTTTGGCATTGAATAACCCACAGAGGTTGATATGCCGTTAAACAAAACTCAAACTCAAAAGAAAACGAACCCCACCTTTTTGGCATTGAATAACACACAGAGGTTGATGAGCCGTTAAACAAAACTCAAACTCAAAAAGAAAACGAACCCCACGTTTTTGGCATTGAATAACACATGAGGTTGATATGCCGTTAAACAAAACTCAAACTCAAAAAGAAAACAAACCCCATCATTTTGGCATTGAATAACCCACAGAGGTTGATATGCCGTTAAACAAAACTCAAACTCAAAAAGAAAACGAACCCCACCTTTTTGGCATTGAATAACACACAGAGGTTGATATGCCGTTAAACAAAACTCAAACTCAAAAAGAAAACAAACCCCACCATTTTGGCATTGAATAACCCACAGAAGTTGATATGCCGTTAAACAAAACTCAAACTCAAAAAGAAAACGAACCCCACCTTTTTGGCATTGAATAACACACAGAGGTTGATATGCTGTTAAACAAAACTCAAACTCAAAAAGAAAACAAACCCCACCATTTTGGCATTGAATAACCCACAGAGGTTGATATGCCGTTAAACAAAACTCAAACTCAAAAAGAAAACGAATCCCACCTTTTTGGCATTGAATAACACACAGAGGTTGATATGCCGTTAAACAAAACTCAAACTCAAAAAGAAAACGAACCCCTCCTTTTTGGCATTGAATAACCCACAGAGGTTGATATGCCGTTAAACAAAACTCAAACTCAAAAAGA
Organism: Ascarosepion bandense; assembly: GCA_037127315.1. Taxonomy (NCBI): domain Eukaryota; kingdom Metazoa; phylum Mollusca; class Cephalopoda; order Sepiida; family Sepiidae; genus Ascarosepion; species Ascarosepion bandense. The sequence goes on along the minus strand of JBBBDQ010001918.1, from coordinate 3,586,140 downwards.
AAACAAACCCCACCATTTTGGCATTGAATAACCCAGAGAGGTTGATATGCCGTTAAACAAAACTCAAACTCAAAAAGAAAACAAACCCCACCATTTTGGCATTGAATAACCCACAGAGGTTGATATGCCGTTAAACAAAACTCAAACTCAAAAAAAAACGAATCCCACCTTTTTGGCATTGAATAACACACAGAGGTTGATATGCCGTTAAACAAAACTCAAACTCAAAAAGAAAACGAACCCCACCTTTTGGGCATTGAATAACCCACAGAGGTTGATATGCCGTTAAACAAAACTCAAACTCAAAAAGAAAACAAACCCCTCCATTTTCGCATTGAATAACCCAGAGAGGTTGATATGCCGTTAAACAAAACTCAAACTCAAAAAGAAAACGAACCCCACCTTTTTGGCATCGAATAACACACAGAGGTTGATATGCCGTTAAACAAAACTCAAACTCAAAAAGAAAACGAACCCCAGCTTTTTGGCATTGAATAACACACAGAGGTTGATATGCCGTTAAACAAAACTCAAACTCAAAAAGAAAACGAACCCCACCTTTTTGGCGTTAAATAACACACAGAGGTTGATATGCCGTTAAACAAAACTCAAACTCAAAAAGAAAACAAACCACACCATTTTGGCATTGAATAACCCACAGAGGTTGATATGCCGTTAAACAAAACTCAAACTCAAAAAGAAAACAACCGCCACCTTTTTGGCATTGAATAACCCACAGAGGTTGATATGCCGTTAAACAAAACTCAAACTCAAAAAGAAAACGAAACCCACCTTTTTGGCATTGAATAACACACAGAGGTTGATATGCCGTTAAACAAAACTCAAACTCAAAAAGAAAACAAACCCCACCATTTTGGCATTGAATAACCCACAGAGGTTGATATGCCGTTAAACAAAACTCAAACTCAAAAAGAAAACGAACCCGACATTTTTGGCATTGAATAACACACAGAGGTTGATATGCCGTTTAACAAAACTCAAACTCAAAAAGAAAACGAACCCCACCTTTTTTGGCGTTAAATACACACAGAGAGGTTGATATGCCGTTAAACAAAACTCAAAACTCAAAAAAGAAAACGAACCCCTACATTTTTGGCATTGAATAACCCACAGAGGTTGATCTGCCGTTAAACAAAACTCAAACTCAAAAAGAAAACGAACCCCACCATTTTGGCATTGAATAAACCCACAGAGGTTGATATGCCGTTAAACAAAAAACTCAAACTCAAAAGAAAACAACCCCACCTTTTGAAGTGTACGAATAACACACAGAGGTTGATATGCCGTTAAACAAAACTCAAACTCAAAAAGAAAACGAACCCCACCATTTTGGCATTGAATAACCCACAGAGATTGATATGTCGTTAAACCAAACTCAAACTCAAAAAGAAAACAAACCCACCATTTTGGCATGAATCTACAGAGGTTGATATGCCGTTAAACAAAACTCAAACTCAAAAAGAAAACAAACCCCACCATTTTGGCATTGAATAACCCACAGAGGTTGATATGCTGTTAAACAAAACTCAAACTCAAAATGAAAACAAACCCCACCTTTTTTGGCATGGAATAACACACAGAGGTTGATATGCCATTAAACAAAACTCAAACTCAAAAAGAAAACAAAACTTGAAATCATTTTGGCATTGAATAACCCACAGAGGTTGACAGCCGTTAAACAAAACTCAAAACTCAAAAAGAAAACGAACTCACCATTTTGGCATTGAATAACCCACAGAGGTTGATATGCCGTTAAACAAAAACTCAAACTCAAAAGAAAACAAACCCCACCATTTTGGTATTGAAAAACCCACAGAGGTGGATATGCCGTTAAACAAAACTCAAACTCAAAAAGAAAACGAACCCCACTTTTGGCATCGAATAACACACAGAGGTTGATATGCCGTTAAACAAAACTCAAACCCGGGAAAACGAACCCCAGCTTTTTGGCATTAAATAACACACAGAGGTTGATATGCCGTTAAACAAAACTCAAACTCAAAAAAGAAACAATCCCCACCTTTTTGGCGTTAAATAACACAACAGAGGTTGATATGCCGTTAAACAAAACTCAAACTCAAAAAGAAAACAAACCCCACCATTTTGGCATTGAATAACCCACAGAGGTTGATATGCCGTTAAACAAAACTCAAACTCAAAAAGAAACAACCGCCACCTTTTTGGCATTGAATAAACCTGTAGAGGTTGATATGCCGTTAAACAAAACTTAAACTCAAAAAGAAAACGAAACCCACCTTTTTGGCATTGAATAACCCACAGAGGTTGATATGCCGTTAAACAAAACTCAAACTCAAAAGAAAACAAACTCCACCATTTTTGGCATTGAATAACCCACAGAGGTTGGATATGCTGTTAAACAAAACTCAAACTCAAAAAGAAACGAACCCGACCTTTTTGGCATTGAATAACACAGAGTTGATATGCCGTTTAACAAAACTCAAAAACTCAAAAAGAAAACAAAACCCCACCTTTTGGCGTTAAATAACACACAGAGGTTGATATGCCGTTAAACAAAACTCAAACTCAAAAGAAAACGAACCCCACCTTTTGGCATTGAATAACCCACAGAGGTTGATCTGCCGTTAAACAAAACTCAAACTCAAAAGAAAAATGAACTCACCATTTTGGCATTGAATAACCCACAGAGGTTGATATGCTGTTAAACAAAACTCAAACTCAAAAAGAAAACAAACCCCACCTTTTTGGCATTGAATAACACACAGAGCTTGATATGCCGTTAAACAAAACTCAAACTCAAAAAGAAAACGAACCCCACCATTTTGGCATTGAATAACCCACAGAGATTGATATGCCGTTAAAGTAAACCTCAAACTCAAAAAGAAAAGAAAACAAACCCCACCATTTTGGCATTGAATAACCCACAGGGAGGTTGATATGCCGTTAAACAAAAAACTCAAACTCAAAAAGAAAACAAACCCCACCATTTTTGGCATTAGAAAAAGAACACAGGGGAGGTTGATATGCCGCAAATTTAAACAAAAACTCAAACTCAAAAAGAAAACAAACCCCACCTTTTTGGCATTGAATAACACACAGAGGAGTTGATATGCCGTTAAACAAAACTCAAACTCCAAAAAAGAAAACGAAACCCCACCATTTTGGCAATTGAATAACCCAGAAGAGAGATTGATATGCCGTTAAAGAAGCCAAACTCAAACTCAAAAAAGAAAACAAACCCCACCACATTTTTGGCATTGAATAACCCACAGAGGTTGATATGCCGTTAAACAAAACTCAAACTCAAAAAGAAAATAAACCCCACCATTTTGGCATTGAATAACCCTGAGGTTGGTATGCCGTTAAACAAAACTCAAACATCAAAATGAAAACAAACCCCACCTTTTTGGCATTGAATAACACACAGAGGTTGATATGCCATTAAACAAAACTCAAACTCAAAAAGAAAACAAACCCCACCATTTTGGCATTGAATAACCCACAGAGGTTGATATGCCGTTAAACAAAACTCAAACTCAAAAAGAAAACGAACCCCACCATTTTGGCATTGAATAACCCACAGAGGTTGATATGCCGTTAAACAAAACTCAAACTCAAAAAGAAAACGAACCCCACCATTTTGGCATTGAATAACCCACAGAGGTTGATATGCCGTTAAACAAAACTCAAACTCAAAAAGAAAACAAACCCCACCATTTTGGCATTGAATAACCCACAGAGGTTGATATGCCGTTAAACAAAACTCAAACTCAAAAAGAAAACGAACCCCACCATTTTGGCATTGAATAACCCACAGATGTTGATATGCCGTTAAACAAAACTCAAACTCAAAAAGAAAACAAACCCCACCATTTTGGCATTGAATAACCCACAGAGGTTGATATGCCGTTAAACAAAACTCAAACTCAAAAAGAAAACGAACCCCACCATTTTGGCATTGAATAACCCACAGAGGTTGATATGCCGTTAAACAAAACTCAAACTCAAAAAGAAAACAAACCCCACCATTTTGGCATTGAATAACCCACAGAGGTTGATATGCCGTTTAACAAAACTCAAACTCAAAAAGAAAACAAACCCCACCATTTTGGCATTGAATAACCCACAGAGGTTGATATGCCGTTAAACAAAACTCAAACTCAAAAAGAAAACAAACCCCACCATTTTGGCATTGAATAACCCACAGAGGTTGATATGCCGTTAAAAAAAACTCAAACTCAAAAAAGAAAACAAACCCCACCATTTTGGCATTGAATAACCCACAGAGGTTGATATGCCGTTAAACAAAACTCAAACTCAAAAAGAAAACAAACCCCACCATTTTGGCATTGAATAACCCACAGAGGTTGATATGCCGTTAAACAAAACTCAAACTCAAAAAGAAAACAAACCCCACCATTTTGGCATTGAATAACCCACAGAGGTTGATATGCCGTTAAACAAAACTCAAACTCAAAAAGAAAACGAACCCCACCATTTTGGCATTGAATAACCCACAGAGGTTGATATGCCGTTAAACAAAACTCAAACTCAAAAAGAAAACTAACCCCACCATTTTGGCATTGAATAACCAACAGAGGTTGATATGCCGTTAAACAAAACTCAAACTCAAAAAGAAAACGAACCCCACCATTTTGGCATTGAATAACCCACAGAGGTTGATATGCCGTTAAACAAAACTCAAACTCAAAAAGAAAACGAACCCCATCATTTTGGCATTGAATAACCCACAGAGGTTGATATGCCGTTAAACAAAACTCAAACTCAAAAAGAAAACAAACCCCACCATTTTGGCATTGAATAACCCACAGAGGTTGATATGCCGTTAAACAAAACTCATACTCAAAAAGAAAACAAACCCCACCATTTTGGCATTGAATAACCCACAGAGGTTGATATGCCGTTAAACAAAACTCAAACTCAAAAAGAAAACGAACCCCACCATTTTGGCATTGAATAACCCACAGAGGTTGATATGCCTGTTAAACAAAACTCAAACTCAAAAAGAAAACAAACCCCACCATTTTGGCATTGAATAAACCACAGAAGTTGATATGCCGTTAAACAAAACTCAAACTCAAAAAGAAAACAAACCCCACCTTTTTGGCATTGAATAACACACAGAGGTTGATATGCCGTTAAACAAATCTCAAACTCAAAAAGAAAACGAACCCCACCATTTTGGCATTGAATAACCCACAGAGATTGATATGCCGTTAAACCAAACTCAAACTCAAAAAGAAACCAAACCCCACCATTTTGGCATTGAATAACCCACAGAGGTTGATATGCCGTTAAACAAAACTCAAACTCAAAAATGAAAACCAAACCCCACCTTTTGGCATTGAATAACCCACAGAGGTTGATATGCCGTTTTTGGCAAACCCAAAACTTCCAAACTCAAAAAAAATGAAAACAAACCCCACCTTTTTGGCATTGAATAACACACAGAGGTTGATATGCCATTAAACAAAACTCAAACTCAAAAAGAAAACGAACCCCACCATTTTGGCATTGAATAACCCACAGAGGTTGATATGCCGTTAAACAAAACTCAAACTCAAAAAGAAAACGAACCCCACCATTTTGGCATTGAATAACCCACAGAGGTTGATATGCTGTTAAACAAAACTCAAACTCAAAAAGAAAACAAACCCCACCATTTTGGCATTGAATAACCCACAGAGGTTGATATGCCGTTAAACAAAACTCAAACTCAAAAAGAAAACGAACCCCACCATTTTGGCATTGAATAACCCACAGAGGTTGATATGCCGTTAAACAAAACTCAAACTCAAAAAGAAAACAAACTCCACCATTTTGGCATTGAATAACCCACAGAGGTTGATATGCCGTTAAACAAAACTCAAACTCAAAAAGAAAACGAACCCCACCATTTTGGCATTGAATAACCCACAGAGGTTGATATGCCGTTAAACAAAACTCAAACTCAAAAAGAAAACAAACCCCACCATTTTGGCATTGAATAACCCACAGAGGTTGATATGCCGTTTAACAAAACTCAAACTCAAAAGAAAACAAACCCCACCATTTTGGCATTGAATAACCCACAGAGGTTGATATGCCGTTAAACAAAACTCAAACTCAAAAAGAAAACAAACCCCACCATTTTGGCATTGAATAACCCACAGAGGTTGATATGCCGTTAAACAAAACTCAAACTCAAAAAGAAAACAAACCCCACCATTTTGGCATTGAATAACCCACAGAGGTTGATATGCCGTTAAACAAAACTCAAACTCAAAAAGAAAACAAACACCACCATTTTGGCATTGAATAACCCACAGAGGTTGATATGCCGTTAAACAAAACTCAAACTCAAAAAGAAAACGAACCCCACCATTTTGGCATTGAATAACCCAGAGAGGTTGATATGCCGTTAAACAAAACTCAAACTCAAAATGAAAACAAACCCCACCTTTTTGGCATTGAATAACACACAGAGGTTGATATGCCATTAAACAAAACTCAAACTCAAAAAGAAAACAAACCCCACCATTTTGGCATTGAATAACCCACAGAGGTTGATATGCCGTTAAACAAAACTCAAACTCAAAAAGAAAACGAACCCCACCATTTTGGCATTGAATAACCCACAGAGGTTGATATGCCGTTAAACAAAACTCAAACTCAAAAAGAAAACGAACCCCACCATTTTGGCATTAAATAACCCACAGAGGTTGATATGCCGTTAAACAAAACTCAAACTCAATAAGAAAACAAACCCCACCATTTTGGCATTGAATAACCCACAGAGGTTGATATGCCGTTAAACAAAACTCAAACTCAAAAAGAAAACAAACCCCACCATTTTGGCATTGAATAACCCACAGAGGTTGATATGCCGTTAAACAAAACTCAAACTCAAAAAGAAAACAAACCCCACCATTTTGGCATTGAATAACCCACAGAGGTTGATATGCCGTTAAACAAAACTCAAACTCAAAAAGAAAACGAACCCCACCATTTTGGCATTGAATAACCCACAGAGGTTGATATGCCGTTAAACAAAACTCAAACTCAAAAAGAAAACAAACCCCACCATTTTGGCATTGAATAACCCACAGAGGTTGATATGCCGTTTAACAAAACTCAAACTCAAAAAGAAAACAAACCCCACCATTTTGGCATTGAATAACCCACAGAGGTTGATATGCCGTTAAACAAAACTCAAACTCAAAAAGAAAACAAACCCCACCATTTTGGCATTGAATAACCCACAGAGGTTGATATGCCGTTAAACAAAACTCAAACTCAAAAAAGAAAACAAACCCCACCATTTTGGCATTGAATAACCCACAGAGGTTGATATGCCGTTAAAAAATCTCAAACTCAAAAAGAAAACAAACCCCACCATTTTGGCATTGAATAACCCACAGAGGTTGATATGCCGTTAAACAAAACTCAAACTCAAAAAGAAAACAAACCCCACCATTTTGGCATTGAATAACCCACAGAGGTTGATATGCCGTTAAACAAAACTCAAACTCAAAAAGAAAACGAACCCCACCATTTTGGCATTGAATAACCCACAGAGGTTGATATGCCGTTAAACAAAACTCAAACTCAAAAAGAAAACTAACCCCACCATTTTGGCATTGAATAACCCACAGAGGTTGATATGCCGTTAAACAAAACTCAAACTCAAAAAGAAAACAAACCCCACCATTTTGGCATTGAATAACCCACAGAAGTTGATATGCCGTTAAACAAAACTCAAACTCAAAAAGAAAACAAACCCCACCTTTTTGGCATTGAATAACACACAGAGGTTGATATGCCGTTAAACAAAACTCAAACTCAAAAAGAAAACGAACCCCACCATTTTGGCATTGAATAACCCACAGAGATTGATATGCCGTTTAACCAAACTCAAACTCAAAAAGAAAACAAACCCCACCATTTTGGCATTGAATAACCCACAGAGGTTGATATGCCGTTAAACTAAACTCAAACTCAAAAAGAAAACAAACCCCACCATTTTGGCATTGAATAACCCACAGAGGTTGATATGCCGTTAAACAAAACTCAAACTCAAAATGAAAACAAACCCCACCTTTTTGGCATTGAATAACCCACAGAGGTTGATATGCCATTAAACAAAACTCAAACTCAAAAACAAAACAAACCCCACCTTTTTGGCATTGAATAACACACAGAGGTTGATATGCCGTTAAACAAAACTCAAACTCAAAAAGAAAACGAACCCCACCTTTTTGGCATTGAATAACACACAGAGGTTGATATGCCGTTAAACAAAACTCAAACTCAAAAAGAAACCAAACCCCACCATTTTGGCATTGAATAACCCACAGAGGTTGATATGCCGTTAAACAAAACTCAAACTCAAAAAGAAAACGAACCCCACCATTTTGGCATTGAATAACCCACAGAGGTTGATATGCCGTTAAACAAAACTCAAACTCAAAAATAAAACAAACCCCACATTTTTGGCATTGAATAACCAACAGAGGTTGATATGCCGTTAAACAAAACTCAAACTCAAAAAGAAACCAAACCACACCATTTTGCCATTAAATAACCCACAGAGGTTGATATGCCGTTAAACTAAACTCAAACTCAAAAAGAAAACAAACCCCACCATTTTGGCATTGAATAAACCACAGAGGTTGATATGCCGTTAAACAAAACTCAAACTCAAAAAGAAAACAAACCCCACCATTTTGGCATTGAATAACCCACAGAGGTTGATATGCCGTTAAACAAAACTCAAACTCAAAAAGAAAACGAACCCCACCATTTTGGCATTGAATAACCCACAGAGGTTGATATGCCGTTAAACAAAACTCAAACTCAAAAATAAAACAAACCCCACATTTTTGGCATTGAATAACCCACAGAGGTTGATATGCCGTTAAACAAAACTCAAACTCAAAAAGAAAACGAACCCCACCATTTTGGCATTGAATAACCCACAGAGGTTGATATGCCGTTAAACAAAACTCAAACTCAAAAAGAAAACAAACCCCACCTTTTTGGCATTGAATAACCAACAGAGGTTGATATGCCGTTAAACAAAACTCAAACTCAAAAAGAAAACAAACCCCACCATTTTGGCATTGAATAACACACAGAGGTTGATATGCCGTTAAACAAAACTCAAACTCAAAAAGAAAACAAACCCCACCATTTTGGCATTGAATAACCCACAGAGGTTGATATGCCGTTAAACAAAACTCAAACTCAAAAAGAAAACAAACCCCACCTTTTTGGCATTGAATAACCCACAGAGGTTGATATGCCGTTAAACAAAACTCAAACTCAAAAAGAAAACAAACCCCACCATTTTGGCATTGAATAACCCACAGAGGTTGATATGCCGTTAAACAAAACTCAAACTCAAAAAGAAAACAAACCCCACCTTTTTGGCATTGAATAAGCCACAGTGGTTGATATGCCGTTTAACAACAAAACTCAAACTCAAAAAGAAAAACAAACCCCACCATTTTGGTATTGAATAACCCACAGAGGTTGATATGCTGTTGGAACAAAACTCAAACTCAAAATCAAAAAAAAAACCCCACCATTTTGGCAATGAATAACCCACAGAGTTTGATATGCCGTTAAACAAAACTCAAACTCAAAAAGAAACCAAACCCCACCATTTTGGCATTGAATAACCCACAATGGTTGATATGCCGTTAAACAAAACTCAAACTCAAAAAAGAAACCAAACTCCCACCATTTTGGCATTGAATAACCCACAGAGGATATGCCGTTAAACAAAACTCAAACTCAAAAAAGAAAACAAACCCCACCATTTTGGCATTGAATAACCCACAATGGTTGATATGCCGTTAAACAAAACTCAAACTCAAAAAGAAACCAAACCCCACCATTTTGGCATTGAATAACCCACAGAGGTTGATATGCCGTTAAACAAAACTCAAACTCAAAAAGAAAACAAACCCCACCATTTTGGCATTGAATAACCCACAGAGGTTGATATGCCGTTAAACAAAACTCAAACTCAAAAAGAAACCAAACCCCACCATTTTGGCATTGAATAACCCACAATGGTTGATATGCCGTTAAACAAAACTCAAACTCAAAAAGAAAACAAACCCCACCTTTTTGGCATTGAATAACCCACAGAGGTTGATATGCCGTTAAACAAAACTCAAACTCAAAAAAGAAAACAAACCCCACCTTTTTGGCATTGAATAACCCACAGAGGTTGATATGCCGTTAAACAAAACTCAAACTCAAAAAGAAAACAAACCCCACCTTTTTGGCATTGAATAACCCACAGAGGTTGATATGCCGTTCAACAAAAAACTCAAACTCAAAAAAAGCAAAAACAAAACCCCACCTTTTTGGCATTGAATAACCCATGGAGGTTGATATGCCGTTAAACAAAACTCAAACTCAAAAAGAAAACAAACCCCACCTTTTTGGCATTGAATAACCCACAGAGGTTGATATGCCGTTAAACAAAACTCAAACTCAAAAAGAAACTAAACCCCACCATTTTGGCATGGAATAACCCACAGAGGTTGATATGCCGTTTAACAAAACTCAAACTCAAAAAGAAACCAAACCCCACCATTTTGGCATTGAATAACCCACAGAGGTTGATATGCCGTTTAACAAAACTCAAACTCAAAAAGAAAACAAACCCCACCATTTTGGCATTGAATAACCCACAGAGGTTGATATGCCGTTAAACAAAACTCAAACTCAAAAAGAAACCAAACCCCACCATTTTGGCATTGAATAACCCACAGAGGTTGATATGCCGTTAAACAAAACTCAAACTCAAAAAGAAAACAAACCCCACCTTTTTGGCATTGAATAACCCACAGAGGTTGATATGCCGTTAAACAAAACTCAAACTCAAAAAGAAACCAAACCCCACCATTTTGGCATTGAATAACCCACAATGGTTGATATGCCGTTAAACAAAACTCAAACTCAAAAAGAAACAAACTCCACCTTTTGGCATTGAATAACCCACAGAGGTTGATATGCCGTTAAACAAAACTCAAACTCAAAAAGAAACCAAACCCCACCATTTTGGCATTGAATAACCCACAGAGGTTGATATGCCGTTTAACAAAACTCAAACTCAAAAAGAAAACAAACCCCACCATTTTGGCATTGAATAACCCACAGAGGTTGATATGCCTTTAAACAAAACTCAAACTCAAAATCAAAAAAAAACCCACCATTTTGGCATTGAATAACCCACAGAGGTTGATATGCCGTTAAACAAAACTCAAACTCAAAAAGAAAACAAACCCCACCATTTTGGCATTGAATAACCCACAGAGGTTTGATATGCCGTTAAACAAAAACTCAAACTCAAAAAGAAACCAAACCCCACCATTTTGGCATTGAATAACCCACAATGGTTGATATGCCGTTAAACAAAACTCAAACTCAAAAAGAAAACATACCCCACCTTTTTGGCATTGAATAACCCACAGAGGTTGATATGCCGTTAAACAAAACTCAAACTCAAAAAGAAAACAAACCCCACCATTTTGGCATTGAATAACCCACAGAGGTTGATATGCCGTTAAACAAAACTCAAACTCAAAAAGAAACCAAACCCCACCATTTTGGCATTGAATAACCCACAGAGGTTGATATGCCGTTAAACAAAACTCAAACTCAAAAAGAAACCAAACCCCACCATTTTGGCATTGAATAACCCACAATGGTTGATATGCCGTTAAACAAAACTCAAACTCAAAAAGAAACCAAACCCCACCATTTTGGCATTGAATAACCCACAGAGGTTGATATGCCGTTAAACAAAACTCAAACTCAAAAAGAAAACAAACCACACCATTTTGGCATTGAATAACCCACAGAGGTTGATATGCCGTTAAACAAAACTCAAACTCAAAAAGAAACCAAACCCCACCATTTTGGCATTGAATAACCCACAGAGGTTGATATGCCGTTAAACAAAACTCAAACTCAAAAAGAAACCAAACCCCACCATTTTGGCATTGAATAACCCACAATGGTTGATATGCCGTTAAACAAAACTCAAACTCAAAAAGAAAACAAACCCCACATTTTTGGCATTGAATAACCCACAGAGGTTGATATGCCGTTTAACAAAACTCAAACTCAAAAAGAAAACAAACCCCACCATTTTGGCATTGAATAACCCACAGAGGTTGATATGCCGTTAAACAAAACTCAAACTCAAAAAGAAACCAAACCCCACCATTTTGGCATTGAATAACCCACAGAGGTTGATATGCCGTTAAACAAAACTCAAACTCAAAAAGAAAACAAACCCCACCTTTTTGGCATTGAATAACCCACAGAGGTTGATATGCCGTTAAACAAAACTCAAACTCAAAAAGAAACCAAACCCCACCATTTTGGCATTGAATAACCCACAATGGTTGATATGCCGTTAAACAAAACTCAAACTCAAAAAGAAAACAAACCCCACCTTTTTGGCATTGAATAACCCACAGAGGTTGATATGCCGTTAAACAAAACTCAAACTCAAAAAGAAACCAAACCCCACCATTTTGGCATTGAATAACCCACAGAGGTTGATATGCCGTTTAACAAAACTCAAACTCAAAAAGAAAACAAACCCCACCATTTTGGCATTGAATAACCCACAGAGGTTGATATGCCTTTAAACAAAACTCAAACTCAAAATCAAAAAAAAAAACCCACCATTTTGGCATTGAATAACCCACAGAGGTTGATATGCCGTTAAACAAAACTCAAACTCAAAAAGAAAACAAACCCCACCATTTTGGCATTGAATAACCCACAGAGGTTTGATATGCCGTTAAACAAAACTCAAACTCAAAAAGAAACCAAACCCCACCATTTTGGCATTGAATAACCCACAGAGGTTTGATATGCCGTTAAACAAAACTCAAACTCAAAAAGAAACCAAACCCCACCATTTTGGCATTGAATAACCCACAATGGTTGATATGCCGTTAAACAAAACTCAAACTCAAAAAGAAAACATACCCCACCTTTTTGGCATTGAATAACCCACAGAGGTTGATATGCCGTTAAACAAAACTCAAACTCCGAAAAAAAATGAAAACAAACCCCACCATTTTGGCATTGAATAACCCACAGAGGTTGATATGCTGTTAAACAAAACTCAAACTCAAAAAGAAACCAAACTCCACCATTTTGGCATTGAATAACCCACAGAGGTTGATATGCCGTTAAACAAAACTCAAACTCAAAAAGAAACCAAACCCCACCATTTTGGCATTGAATAACCCACAATGGTTGATATGCCGTTAAACAAAACTCAAACTCAAAAAGAAACCAAACCCCACCATTTTGGCATTGAATAACCCACAGAGGTTGATATGCCGTTAAACAAAAAACCAAACTCAAAAAGAAAACAAACCACACCATTTTGGCATTGAATAACCCACAGAGGTTGATATGCCGTTAAACAAAACTCAAACTCAAAAAGAAACCAAACCCCACCATTTTGGCATTGAATAACCCACAGAGGTTGATATGCCGTTAAACAAAACTCAAACTCAAAAGAAACCAAACCACCATTTTGGCATTGAATAAACTCCACAATGGTTGATATGCCGTTAAACAAAACTCAAACTAAAAAAGAAAACAAACCCCACATTTTTGGCATTGAATAACCTTAAGGAGGTTGATATGCCGTTAAACAAAACTCAAAACTCAAAAAGAAACCAAAACCCCACCATTTTGGCATTGAATAACTCACAGAGGTTGATATGCCGTTAAACAAAACTCAAACTCAAAAAGAAAATCCAAACCCCACCATTTTGGCATTGAATAACCCACAATGGTTGATATGCCGTTAAACAAAACTCAAACTCAAAAAGAAAACAAAACCCCACCTTTTTGGCATTGAATAACCTACAGAGGTTGATATGCCGTTAAACAAAACTCAAAACTCAAAAAAGAAACCAACCCCCACCATTTTGGCATTGAATAACCCACAGAGGTTGATATGCCGTTAAACAAAACTCAAACTCAAAAAGAAACCAAACTCCACCATTTTGGCATTGAATAACCCACAGAGGTTGAGCTACAAAACAAACTCAAACTCAAAAAAGAAAACAAACCCCACCATTTTGGTATTGAATAACCCACAGAGGTTGATATGCCTTTAAACAAAACTCAAACTCAAAATCAACAAAAAAACCCCACCATTTGGCATTGAATAACCCACAGAGGTTGATAAGTGCCGTTAAACAAAACTCCAACTCAAAAAGAAACAACCCCACCTTTTGGCATTGAATAACCCACAGAGGTTGATATGCCGTTAAACAAAACCTCAAACTCAAAAAGAACCAAACTCCCACCATTTTGGCATTGAATAACCCACAGAGGTTGATATGCCGTTAAACAAAACTCAAACTCAAAAAGAAACTAAACTCCCACCATTTTGGCATTGAATAACCCACAATGGTTGATATGCCGTTAAACAAACTCAAACTCAAAAAGAAACCAAACCCCCACCATTTTGGCATTGAATAACCCACAGAGGTTGATATGCCGTTAAACAAAACTCAAAACTCAAAAAGAAAAACAAACCCCACCATTTTGGCATTGAATAACCCACAATGGTTGATATGCCGTTAAACAAAACTCAAACTCAAAAGAAACCAACCCCACCATTTTGGCATTGAATAACCCACAGAGGTTGATATGCCGTTAAACAAAACTCAAACTCAAAAAGAAAACAAACCCCACCATTTTGGCATTGAATAACCCACAGAGGTTGATATGCCGTTAAACAAAACTCAAACTCAAAAGAAACCAAACCCCACCATTTTGGCATTGAATAACCCACAATGGTTGATATGCCGTTAAAAAACTCAAACTCAAAAGAAAACAACCCCACCTTTTTGGCATTGAATAACCCACAGAGGTTGATATGCCGTTAAACAAAACTCAAACTCAAAAAGAAAACAACCCCACCCTTTTTGGCATTGAATAACCCACAGAGGTTGATATGCCGTTAAACAAAACCAAACTCAAAAAGAAAACAAACCCCACCTTTTTGGCATTGAATAACCTACAGAGGTTGATATGCCGTTCAACAAAACTCAAACTCAAAAAGAAAACAAACCCCCACCTTTTTGGCATTGAATAACCTACAGAGGTTGATATGCTGTTAAACAAAACCAACCCAAAAAGAAACCAAACCCCACCATTTTTGGCATTGAATAACCTACAGAGGTTGATATGCCGTTTAACAAAACTCAAATTAAAAAGAAACCAAACCCCACCATTTTGGCATTGAATGTTCCACAGAGGTTGATATGCCGTTTAACAAAACTCAAACTCAAAAGAAAACAAAACCCCACCATTTTGGCATTGAATAACCCACAGAGGTTGATATGCCGTTAAACAAACTCAAACTCAAAAAGAAAACTAAAACCCTACCCATTTGGCATTGAATAACCCACAGAGGTTGATATGCCGTTAAACAAAACTCAAAACTCAAAAAGAAAACAAACCCCACCTTTTTGGCATTGAATAACCCACAGAGGTTGATATGCCGTTAAACAAAACTCAAACTCAAAAAGAAAACCAAAACCCCACCATTTTGCATTGAATAACCCACAATGGTTGATATGCCGTTAAACAAAACTCAAACTCAAAAAGAAACAAACTCCACCTTTTTGGCATTGAATAACCCACAGAGGTTGATATGCCGTTAAACAAAACTCAAACTCAAAAGAAACCAAAACCCCACCATTTTGGCATTGAATAACCCACAGAGGTTGATATGCCGTTTAACAAAAAACTCAAACTCAAAAAGAAAACAAACCCCACCATTTTGGCATTGAATAACCCGCAGAGGTTGATATGCCTTTAAACAAAACTCAAACTCAAAATCAAAAAAAAACCCACCATTTTGGCATTGAATAACCCACAGAGGTTGATATGCCGTTAAACAAAACTCAAACTCAAAAAGAAAACAAACCCCACCATTTTGGCATTGAATAACCCACAGAGGTTGATATGCCGTTAAACAAAACTCAAACTCAAAAAGAAACCAAACCCCACCATTTTGGCATTGAATAACCCACAGAGGTTGATATGCCGTTAAACAAAACTCAAACTCAAAAAGAAACCAAACCCCACCATTTTGGCATTGAATAACCCACAATGGTTGATATGCCGTTAAACAAAACTCAAACTCAAAAAGAAAACAAACCCCACCTTTTTGGCATTGAATAACCCACAGAGGTTGATATGCCGTTAAACAAAACTCAAACACAAAAAGAAACCAAACCCCACCATTTTGGCATTGAATAACCCACAGAGGTTGATATGCCGTTAAACAAAACTCAAACTCAAAAAGAAAACAAACCCCACCATTTTGGCATTGAATAACCCACAGAGGTTGATATGCCGTTAAACAAAACTCAAACTCAAAAAGAAACCAAACCCCACCATTTTGGCATTGAATAACCCACAGAGGTTGATATGCCGTTAAACAAAACTCAAACTCAAAAAGAAACCAAACCCCACCATTTTGGCATTGAATAACCCACAATGGTTGATATGCCGTTAAACAAAACTCAAACTCAAAAAGAAACCAAACCCCACCATTTTGGCATTGAATAACCCACAGAGGTTGATATGCCGTTAAACAAAACTCAAACTCAAAAAGAAAACAAACCACACCATTTTGGCATTGAATAACCCACAGAGGTTGATATGCCGTTAAACAAAACTCAAACTCAAAAAGAAACCAAACCCCACCATTTTGGCATTGAATAACCCACAGAGGTTGATATGCCGTTAAACAAAACTCAAACTCAAAAAGAAACCAAACCCCACCATTTTGGCATTGAATAACCCACAATGGTTGATATGCCGTTAAACAAAACTCAAACTCAAAAAGAAAACAAACCCCACCTTTTTGGCATTGAATAACCCACAGAGGTTGATATGCCGTTAAACAAAACTCAAACTCAAAAAGAAACCAAACCCCACCATTTTGGCATTGAATAACTCACAGAGGTTGATATGCCGTTAAACAAAACTCAAACTCAAAAAGAAACCAAACCCCACCATTTTGGCATTGAATAACCCACAATGGTTGATATGCCGTTAAAAAAAACTCAAACTCAAAAAGAAAACAAACCCCACCTTTTTGGCATTGAATAACCCACAGAGGTTGATATGCCGTTAAACAAAACTCAAACTCAAAAAGAAACCAAACCCCACCATTTTGGCATTGAATAACCCACAGAGGTTGATATGCCGTTAAACAAAACTCAAACTCAAAAAGAAACCAAACCCCACCATTTTGGCATTGAATAACCCACAATGGTTGATATGCCGTTAAACAAAACTCAAACTCAAAAAGAAAACAAACCCCACCTTTTTGGCATTGAATAACCCACAGAGGTTGATATGCCGTTAAACAAAACTCAAACTCAAAAAGAAAACAAACCCCACCTTTTTGGCATTGAATAACCCACAGAGGTTGATATGCCGTTAAACAAAACTCAAACTCAAAAAGAAAACAAACCCCACCATTTTGACATTGAATAACCCACAGAGGTTGATATGCCGTTAAACAAAACTCAAACTCAAAAAGATAACAAACCCCACCTTTTTGGCATTGAATAACCCACAGAGGTTGATATGCCGTTAAACAAATCTCAAACTCAAAAAGAAACCAAACCCCACCATTTTGGCATTGAATAACCCACAGAGGTTGACATGCCGTTAAACAAAACTCAAACTCAAAAAGAAACCAAACCCCACCATTTTGGCATTGAATAACCCACAGAGGTTGATATGCCGTTAAACAAAACTCAAACTCAAAAAGAAAACAAACCCCACCTTTTTGGCATTGAATAACCCACAGAGGTTGATATGCCGTTAAACAAAACTCAAACTCAAAAAGAAACCAAACCCCACCATTTTGGCATTGAATAACCCACAATGGTTGATATGCCGTTAAACAAAACTCAAACTCAAAAAAGAAAACAAACCCCACCTTTTTGGCATTGAATAACCCACAGAGGTTGATATGCCGTTAAACAAAACTCAAACTCAAAAAGAAACCAAGCCCCACCATTTTGGCATTGAATAACCCACAGAGGTTGATATGCCGTTAAACAAAACTCAAACTCAAAAAGAAAACAAACCCCACCTTTTTGGCATTGAATAACCCACAGAGGTTGATATGCCGTTAAACAAAACTCAAACTCAAAAAGAAAACAAACCCCACCATTTTGGCTTTGAATAACCCACAGAGGTTGATATGCCGTTAAACAAAACTCAAACTCAAAAAGAAAACAAACCCCACCTTTTTGGCATTGAATAACCCACAGAGGTTGATATGCCGTTAAACAAAACTCAAACTCAAAAAGAAACCAAACCCCACCATTTTGGCATTGAATAACCCACAGAGGTTGATATGCCGTTAAACAAAACTCAAACTCAAAAAGAAACCAAACCCCACATTTTGGCATTGAATAACCCACAATGGTTGATATGCCGTTAAAAAAAACTCAAACTCAAAAAGAAAACAAACCCCACCTTTTTGGCATTGAATAACCCACAGAGGTTGATATGCCGTTAAACAAAACTCAAACTCAAAAAGAAACCAAACCCCACCATTTTGGCATTGAATAACCCACAGAGGTTGATATGCCGTTAAACAAAACTCAAACTCAAAAAGAAACCAAACCCCACCATTTTGGCATTGAATAACCCACAATGGTTGATATGCCGTTAAACAAAACTCAAACTCATAAAGAAAACAAACCCCACCTTTTTGGCATTGAATAACCCACAGAGGTTGATATGCCGTTAAACAAAACTCAAACTCAAAAAGAAAACAAACCCCACCTTTTTGGCATTGAATAACCCACAGAGGTTGATATGCCGTTAAACAAAACTCAAACTCAAAAAGAAAACAAACCCCACCATTTTGACATTGAATAACCCACAGAGGTTGATATGCCGTTAAACAAAACTCAAACTCAAAAAGATAACAAACCCCACCTTTTTGGCATTGAATAACCCACAGAGGTTGATATGCCGTTAAACAAAACTCAAACTCAAAAAGAAACCAAACCCCACCATTTTGGCATTGAATAACCCACAGAGGTTGACATGCCGTTAAACAAAACTCAAACTCAAAAAGAAACCAAACCCCACCATTTTGGCATTGAATAACCCACAGAGGTTGATATGCCGTTAAACAAAACTCAAACTCTAAAAGAAAACAAACCCCACCTTTTTGGCATTGAATAACCCACAGAGGTTGATATGCCGTTAAACAAAACTCAAACTCAAAAAGAAAACAAACCCCACCATTTTGGCTTTGAATAACCCACAGAGGTTGATATGCCGTTAAACAAAACTCAAACTCAAAAAGAAAACAAACCCCACCTTTTTGGCATTGAATAACCCACAGAGGTTGATATGCCGTTAAACAAAACTCAAACTCAAAAAGAAAACAAACCCCACCTTTTTGGCATTGAATAACCCACAGAGGTTGATATGCCGTTAAACAAAACTCAAACTCAAAAAGAAAACAAACCCCACCATTTTGGCATTGAATAACCCACAGAGGTTGATATGCCGATTAACAAAACTCAAACTCAAAAAGAAACCAAACCCCACCATTTTGGCATTGAATAACCCACAGAGGTTGATATGCCGTTAAACAAAACTCAAACTCAAAAAGAAAACAAACCCCACCTTTTTGGCATTGAATAACCCACAGAGGTTGATATGCCGTTAAACAAAACTCAAACTCAAAAAGAAAACAAACCCCACCTTTTTGGCATTGAATAACCCACAGAGGTTGATATGCCGTTAAACAAAACTCAAACTCAAAAAGAAACCAAACCCCACCATTTTGGCATTGAATAACCCACAGAGGTTGATATGCCGTTAAACAAAACTCAAACTCAAAAAGAAACCAAACCCCACCATTTTGGTATTGAATAACCCACAGAGGTTGATATGCCGTTAAACAAAACTCAAATTCAAAAAGAAAACAAACCCCACCTTTTTGGCAATCAATAACCCACAGAGGTTGATATGCCGTTAAACAAAACTCAAACTCAAAAAGAAAACAAACCCCACCTTTTTGGCATTGAATAACCCACAGAGGTTGATATGCCGTTAAACAAAACTCAAAAAGAAAACAAACCCCACCTTTTTGGCATTGAATAACCCACAGAGGTTGATATGCCGTTAAACTAAACTCAAACTCAAAAAGAAAACAAACCCCACCTTTTTGGCATTGAATAACCCACAGAGGTTGATATGCCGTTAAACAAAACTCAAACTCAAAAAGAAAACAAACCCCACCTTTTTGGCATTGAATAACCCACAGAGGTTGATATGCCGTTAAACAAAACTCAAACTCAAAAAGAAAACAAACCCCACCTTTTTGGCATTGAATAACCCACAGAGGTTGATATGCCGTTAAACAAAACTCAAACTCAAAACAAAACAAACCCCACCTTTTTGGCATTGAATAACCCACAGAGGTTGATATGCCGTTAAACAAAACTCAAACTCAAAAAGAAAACAAACCCCACCATTTTGGCATTCAATTACCCACAGAGGTTGATATGCCGTTTAACAAAACTCAAACTCAAAAAGAAACCAAACCCCACCATTTTGGCATTGAATAACCCACAGAGGTTGATATGCCGTTAAACAAAACTCAAACTCAAAAAGAAACCAAACCCCACCATTTTGGCATTGAATAACCCACAGAGGTTGATATGCCGTTAAACAAAACTCAAACTCAAAAAGAAAACAAACCCCACCTTTTTGGCATTGAATAACCCACAGAGGTTGATATGCCGTTAAACAAACCTCAAACTCAAAAAAGAAAACAAACCCCACCTTTTTGGCATTGAATAACCCACAGAGGTTGATATGCCGTTAAACAAATCTCAAACTCAAAAAGAAAACAAACCCCACCTTTTTGGCATTGAATAACCCACAGAGGTTGATATGCCGTTAAACAAAACTCAAACTCAAAAAGAAAACAAACCCCACCTTTTTGGCATTGAATAACCCACAGAGGTTGATATGCCGTTAAACAAAACTCAAACTCAAATAGAAAACAAACCCCACCATTTTGGCATTGAATAACCCACAGAGGTTGATATGCCGTTTAACAAAACTCAAACTCAAAAAGAAAACAAACCCCACCATTTTGGCATTGAATAACCCACAGAGGTTTATATGCCGTTAAACAAAACTCAAACTCAAAAAGAAAACAAACCCCACCTTTTTGGCATTGAATAACCCACAGAGGTTGATATGCCGTTTAACAAAACTCAAACTCAAAAAGAAAACAAACCCCACCATTTTGGCATTGAATAACCCACAGAGGTTGATATGCCGTTTAACAAAACTCAAACTCAAAAAGAAAACAAACCCCACCATTTTGGCATTGAATAACCCACAGAGGTTGATATGCCGTTAAACAAAACTCAAACTCAAAAAGAAAACAAACCCCACCATTTTGGCATTGAATAACCCACAGAGGTTGATATGCCGTTAAACAAAACTCAAACTCAAAAAGAAAACGAACCCCACCATTTTGGTATTGAATAACCCACAGAGGTTGATATGCCCTTAAACAAAACTCAAACTCAAAAAGAAAACAAACCCCACCATTTTGGCATTGAATAACCCACAGAGGTTGATATGCCGTTAAACAAAACTCAAACTCAAAAAGTAAACAAACCCCACCATTTTGGCATTGAATAACCCACAGAGGTTGATATGCCGTTAAACAAAACTCAAACTCAAAAATAAAACAAACCCCACCATTTTGGCATTGAATAACCCACAGAGGTTGATATGCCGTTTAACAAAACTCAAACTCAAAAAGAAAACAAACCCCACCTTTTTGGCATTGAATAACCCACAGGGTTTGATATGCCGTTAAACAAAACTCAAACTCAAAAAAGAAAACGAACCCCACCATTTTGGCATTGAATAACCCACAGAGGTTGATATGCCGTTAAACAAAACTCAAACTCAAAAAGAAAACGAACCCCACCATTTTGGCATTGAATAACACACAGAGGTTGATATGCCGTTAAACAAAACTCAAACTCAAAAAAGAAAACAAACCCCACCATTTTGGCATTGAATAACCCACAGAGGTTGATATGCCGTTAAACAAAACTCAAACTCAAAAAGAAAACAAACCCCACCATTTTGGCATTGAATAACCCACAGAGGTTGATATGCCGTTAAACAAAACTCAAACTCAAACTCAAACTTTCATTCAACATTGCAATGCCAATCGTTATCTTGTGTCTTTTAAATAATTACTCTTTTATTTGCCTCTCTCCTTAATGAACAGTTGGGCATCTCAGAGTGGTATAATGGTTAGCAAACTAGAACTTATTACAACTAAGTAACAACTAAGTAGTGAGTGCGATCCTCATTCGTTCACCATTGCTTTCTGCCCTGTTCGGCGCTGAGAAACAACTCTCCTTAATAGCGGTCTTTTCCTCATAGTCCCTAATACTCAGTAATTTCTTGTATTTTAATAACTTTATTGTCTTGCTTAAGGTAAAATGATTAAGAAAATAAACTGTCATGCAGCACAAGAAAAGAAAAATATTATTAAATACGCAATTTAAATACGCAATTTAAATATTTAATACGCAATTTAATACGCAATTTAAATATTTAAAATTGTGTACACAATATATAAAATATTTTCTTCAGTCTAAGTTTTAAAAAAATAAACATGTTAATAACAAGTCACTTTCAAAGAAAATAAAATTCTAAATAATATTATCCTATTGTAATTCTGCTTGCTCCCAGTTCGTTAATTAGCACGACCGTTACGCCCTGTTAATACCTCAGAAATAATGGACTATTCGTTTTGATCGTGCTGAAAGAAGGGAAAAGGCTTTGTTTCGTTAAGAAAATGAATGAAAGAAATTAGAAAGGAAGGCCAGATCGAAGTGAAAAAAGAATCAGATTAAGCTGATAAAAACAGATACTTCACTTTGATCATTGCCAAAACGTTGAGAAGCCGTATCTGCTTTTCACACTCACACATTCTGAGGCAAGTTGTGACACAAAGTCGAATTTACTCGGCCCCCACATCTGCGTTGACTGCGTACTAAGCTTATTTCAGCTGGTCTAAGCTTGTCTCTTAGCTGGCCTTAGTTGATCATGCTTCCCGGCCGAAGGGCCAACGACCGATGGTGACCGTGTAAAGGCGGCATTTTTCAAACGCACAGTATCAATCAACGTAAACTAAATAAAACAATCGCCATTAAATTTTTAATTATTATTAGATATATGTTCGTAAGACGGCGATTTGGCTGGAAAGAAAAAAAAAGTAAGAAAGAAAGAAATATGGGAAGATAACTGTGTCTCCTGCCAATATCTCGGAAATAATGGACTATTCCGTTTTGATCTCCTTAGAGGGGGGGAAAACACTGCCTGATTTCAGTGAGAAAATGAAAGAAAGAAAGAAAGACAGGAAGAAGTGTTTAACAGATCTTTTAGTGAAATGGAAAAAGCTGACAATCTTAAATCTTTTTATTTCTACCCACTTCTATCTTTATTTTATTGTCGTAAAACCCTCCATGATTCTATTCAATCATTAATTTAACAATTAAGAATTATGATTCATTAAAAACTTTAATTAGGAAAACCGTGAAATTTTCACAGGTCTTTTTAGTTGTATGCCCTAAATCTATGTATCTCCACTCATTTTCGTTACGTAACTTTTCAACTAAATCTTTAAAAATAAAAACAGTTTCCTCGAAACTTTTATTTTAGTTTTAATTGAAATCTAAATAATTAAATTAACTATTTCCAGTAAGCAAAATACTCCGCTGTATTTCAAAAGGAAATTATATTGATTGGAATCTCAAATTTTCAGATTATTTTACAATTTTTTCAATTTGTCGGCTATTTTTGAGCGATCGACACATTTGTAAACAAAGTTAATTATCGGTTTTAAAAAACTTGCAAAAATATCATATACATCTATGTCACATTATTTTTGGTAATTAGCAAATTTAAAGTTAAATTAATTTGATTTACATAAGTATCACTTATTTATAACATGAAATTTAGAATAAAACTATTTTTTTAAAAAGTGTTGATCTTTCTGAACTTTCCCCGTATTATTTGACATGTGATAACAGCCACACAGATGCAAGATATGACAAGGTTGTTCAAATTTTTCTTGTAAGGGAAAAAATACCGTGAAACACATAACCACAGAAATTACCATACAAAAAAATAAACTTCAGATACACAAAAAAATTAATAATTATTTTTAAAATAATATATATATATATATATATATATATATATATATCGACGATTTGTATATATATATATATATCGACGATTTGTATATATATATATATATATATAACATATATATATATATATATATATATATATATATATATATATATATATATATGCGATTTGTATATATATATATATATATATATATATATATATATCGACGATTTGTATGAAACTTTTCAATTTTCGATTACTAAATATACCCTTCACTTAATAACCTAATAACTAACGCAAACAATTTTTAAAGTATTTTCAAAATATTTTCCTAACTTTTTAATTTAAAAACTGAAAAAGAATTCTTTTAAAATTTCATTATTAATCGAAAAAAAATTCTTCTTTCAGATTTAAAGTTCTTAATATATATTATTTATTAGAGCAGTTAGCCAACTTGCGGTGGTGTAATGGTTACCAAGCTCATCTCCCTTAAATCGATGACAATTGTGTAGTGAGTTCGATCCTCACTGTGTGTCCCTTACTTTCGGCTGTGTGACACGTCTAAGCTACGCTTAGAAAATCACCTTCCTCCAGGTTTAGAAGTTGTGCGCAGGGCTGAAAACCCTGCCCCATAAAAAAAAAGTTTGTTACGGAAACAGCAAATACACACCAGTGGGTGTAATGGATGCTCATCAAATTAAATAATGTTATAGCTTTTTTGCATTTTTCATTTACTATTGGGAGGAGATTTTTGGAAATAAAGACCAAATGTTTGAAAACAAAAAGAGATGATTTACATTCCCCTGCGTTTAACAAATGAAACCAAATTTCCCAACAAAATTTAAATTTTACAATTTCATGAATTTACATGGAGGAGGTAGCAGATGTAAAAAAAAAAAAAAATTACCAAGATTTTTTTAAAATAACAATTTCAAAAATCATTTCATTCATTTGTGAATAAATCCTGAAGGTTTCATTAAATTCAGACAATTATTTGATTTTTGAAATAATTTACAAAGTAAAGTGTTTTTCACGGAATCTATTGCATTATCCAATAAACTCTGATTACGATTCGATTTCCCGCTAATGAAAATCAAAACAAGATTTTTTTATCAAAATTTCGAACGTAATAGAAAAAATTATTAAAAATTTCAAAAATAATTTTAAAATACTTCGATCTTTCCTCTTTATAATAATATGAACATTTTGATGAAAAACATTTGTCTTAATAAAGTCTGGAGCCTTTTTTCTTCATACTATGGTGTTTTTTCATCGATTTAGGGAAGGGACCTATTTAAATCCAAAGTAACTTCCAGTTGTGGGTTAAATAATAGGCCAGACTGAGTTCTATAGCCTTGGCTGGCAACCAGTCTACCGCAGAAAGCAATGGCAACCTACTGCGGGTTAATCTTCTGTCATGTCTCTTTCGAAACATGATTGCCCTAGGCGTGTATCACGTATAGCACTTAACTGACTGACGGTGGGAGAAGAATATCTCTGTTCACCATACAGTTTCGATAAGTGCAAAACAAAATTTCATATGTAACACCAGAAAAAGACAGCTGAAATTTCTAGGGCACGTAATAAGGAGGGAGGGTTTGACAAATTAGATACACACAGGACAGAGGGAAAATTGCATAACTTACATAGCAAACTTGAGTAAATAGATTGCAGAAAAGAGGTTAAGAGAAATAACAAAAAAATAAAATTTATTAACAGACTAGCAGTATAGCCCGGCGTTACTCGGGTGTAATGAAAGCTTTAAAACTAATCCATGGTCCTGGAGCTTAGACTCAGCCTAAAGAATATTTGAAATAATAAAATAATTGCGACAATTTATCAATCGCACCTAATATATATATATATATATATATATATATATATATATATATATATATATACCAGCAGTATAGCCCGGCGTTGCTCGGGTGTAATGAAAGCTTTAAAACTAATCCATGGTCCTGGAGCTCAGACTCTTTGGACGTTGACACGAAAGACTAAAATTCAATAGTTGCTTCCAGTTAAAGCGAAACTATAGACTGAAAGATAAATGAATGAATGTAAGTCAAATTTTGATTTCCTGGTATCGATATCAAACAAGTTTTTTTCGTCGTAAACTGAATTTTGAAGGCTAAATAAGTCCTCTGAGTGAATGGTATCATGGCTGAGACTAAGAACTACAATTATACCTACTTAGAGCCAAACCCGAAGCAAAAACTAAAATAAAAGAGCTGAAAAAATTACAGACATACAAGCAAATAAACAGACACACACACACAAACATCTTGCCTTTTATATATATTTTTTTTAATCATATCACCCCAAGCAAGACTGATGTGCAGGGGGCTACATAGGAGTGAAAAGATTGGAAAAGAGAAAACCTGAAACCGCATCCTAAACAGGAAACAAGGGATGAGCCTCTTCACCTGTTCAATAGACGAGGGTGGAGTGTGAACCGGGCGATAGTTTAGTCTATCTACTCCAATTGAGAAAAAAAGTGAGAAGATTGGAAAAGAGTAAAACGGAAACCGCATCCTAAACAGGAAACAAGGGATGAGCCTCTTCACCTGTTCAATAAAAGTGGGTGGAGTGTGAACCGGCCGATAGTTTAATCTATCTACTCCAATTGGAAAAAAAAGTAAGAAGATTGGAAAAGAGAAAACCGGAAACTGCATCCTAAACAGGGAACAAGGGATGAGCCTCTTCACCTGTTCAATAAAAGTGGGTGGAGTGTGAACCGGGCGATAGTTTAGTGTATCTACTCCAATTGAAAAAAAAAGTAAGCAGATTGGAAAAGAGAAAACCGGAAACTGCATCCTAAGCACGAAACAAGAGATGAGCCTCTTCACCTGTTCAATAGACGAGGGTGGAGTGTGAACCGGGCGATAGTTGAGTCTATCTACTCCAATTGAAAAAAAGTGAGATTGGAAAAGAGAAAACTAGAAACTGCATCCTAAACAGGAAACAAGGGATGAGCCTCTTCACCTGTTCAATAGACGTGGGTGGAGTGTGTACCGGGCGATAGTTTAGTCTATCTACTCCAATTGAAAAAAAAAAGTGGGAAGATTGGAAAAGAGAAAACCGGAAACCGCATCCTAAACAGGAAACATGGGATGAGCGTCTTAATTTGTTCAGTAGACGTGGATGGAGTGTGAACCGGGCAATGGTTTAGTCTATCTACTCCAATTGAAATAATAATATTAAAACAAAAACGTGAGAAGTTGAAACTGAAGATTTTTTTTTCCTTCAAGTTTCAACTTAAATTCGAAAGAAGCCTTCGAAGCTAAACTAATTTACAGAACCTTCTCTAGCAAGTTTAAAAAGACGGAATAAATAACCCTTTGGTTGTCCATCTGAAAGGAAAAAATTACCGTCGTAGTTAGAGGCAAAATACAGTTTCTTATTTAACAATGGCGAAAAGAAAATTAACATTAAATACAAGAAAAACAAGAATGGCTGGCCACTTACAAAACAGATAAACTTTGAACTGAAGTCGAGTGAGAAATTCCAGCAAACAATGACACCAAGATATTTCAACTCATTTTAATAGTGGCGGCCAGTCGACTGAATTGTTAGCATGACCGAGCACGAAAAGAGAGGGACTGTGAGAGTGAGAGAGAGGGGACAGAGAGCAAACGACTTATGGCCGGGGTAAAGGGATGTAGAATAAATTATCGGAGCCATTTTACACTTAAATTCTTTAAAATAAAGATATTGCAACAGGTTCTAATAACAAAATAAGGTAAATTATTTCTCGATCAGTTCATATCGAAAGAAGCCTTCGAAGCTAAACTAATTTACAGAACCTTCTCTAGCAAGTTTAAAAAGACGAAATAAATAACCCTTTGGTTGTCCAGCTATATATATATATTATCGATTTTCTGCACTATTATAAGAACTGCAACTTTAAAACTTCTGAATATCATTTCTTATGTCTTTGTCTCTGAGTGTATCAAATTTGATTAAAATCGGACCACTCCTTCTATAACCCGATTTTTTCGATTATCGATTTTCGATATTTATCGGAGATACCTCGACACAATACCTAGATAAGAACACTCGCAGACGCTTATAGTACAACTGTGTAAATCTTTTAGAAAATCGGTTCAGCCGTTTCGGAGTCTATAGGTAACGGACACACACAGAGACAAAGTTCCATTTATAAATAAGTTTAGATTAGATACAAAAGAAAGGGAATTGTGGAGAGCCACAATTGACAACATTCTGAAAGAACTTGAGTGAACAGATTTCCGAAGAAGGTTTAGGAGAGATAAAAAGAAACATATATTAAGTGCTACAATGGAAAGGACATTATGGAGAACCACGAT